>JANHGD010008096.1:60815-72454 GCA_027560375.1 Imantodes cenchoa | reverse complement strand
GCTACTCTCAACCTGGTTTGGCCAGCCTGTCGAAGCTGTTGCCCGGGGTGTGGCCACTGCGCATGCTACAGCTGCTAAGAGCCACAGGTGAGAGCTGAGTAACAGGTGGGGACTAAAGGTGAACAAGCTGCCCTAAAAGCTGCCCTAAATGAGCTGCCAGAAAAGGAAACGACATTCCCTTACGCCCGAGGTGCTACCCCTCTCTGAACACCCCATACACCCCAAATGGGAGATTTATGGTGAAGGAAAACAGTATACCTCTCTGAACAGTGTCTGGGAGGCTGTGGCTGCTGCTGCACAAAAAGTTGATCGTCAGTGGATTAAAAAAACTGACAGACTTCATGAATTGAAAAGAATGGTGGCTATATCGGTCACTGATTTTTTTTTTGAAATGTCAGAAATTGTAAATTTTGAGTTGTTTGTTGTTCATTCTCACTTTAACAGATGAAAATAAATGAGTGAGATGGGAAAATTTTTGTTTTTCATTTAGTGGCATAATAATTCTGCACACTAATAGCCCAATAATTGTGCACACATAGATATTCTCCTAAGAAAACCATTAGCTCACTTTTACTTTTTGAAATATTCAGGTTTGAGGTTTATTAACATTTTGGATTGACTGAGAGCACTGTAGTTGTTCAATAATAAAATTAATCCTCTAAAATACAGCTTGCCTAATAATTGTGCACAGGGTCTATATTGCAATATTATTTGTGTGTGTGTGTACACACACACATACACACATACACAGAAAAAAATCCTCCAGGGCTATCATCTGGATCCCATGTGAACAAGGTTTTTAGAAGATGGACTATATTTTATAAATGACTTTGTTATTGTTATGTAATGCTTCCAAAATGAAATAATGTGAGTATAATAGCTTAGAAAATTAACATTTGAACCTTTTGTTATCAGTTGTCAGTTGCTGGGTGCATTGGAGAAAATACTGGAGAAAAGTAATCATAAACTTTTGATCCATGTTCCCTTTGGAAATTGAAATAAAGAATAATAATAAACTGCTATGTGGTAGTTCAATATCATCATTCCAGACGCTCTTCTAACTAAGCTAAACCAGCTAGTGGTACCTGAGCACACTTGTAAGTGGATCATAAGCTTCCTAACAAACAGGAAGCAGCAGGTGAAGCTAAGCAGAATCACATCAGATACCTGTACAATTAGCACAGGAGTCCCCCAAGGCTATGTGCTCTCTCCACTTCTCTTTCCCCTAAATACCAATGACTGCATCTCTAACCATCCATTTGTTAAAGTACTGAAGTTCGCAGATGACACAACAGTGATCAGTCTTGAGTGGGTGTGGCCAACGTCGCAGCGGTATGGGTGTCCCCCATGCTCCGCAGGGAACTCCATATCCCAGCTGTTTGGAGACCTGGAACTGATTGGAACCAGATTAGATCCACCTTGGAGGGGTGGTGGAGAAGAGAGGGACCAGTCGGGGGTCTGGGGAGGCCTTGCAAACCCCCCAGAGAGCCGGCACCAGCTGCTTGGCCAGCAGATGAGGAAGATGACTGGCCATTAGTTGGGATGGCCACGATCAGACTGATTGAATAGAGAGATCGTGGATTGCCTGGGTGACAAGATCTAAGTGTTTGTGCTGGAGAGTGGTGAAGAATTGCTGAAGTTGTTAAGTGTTTGGCCGTTCCTCCATGCTCTGATCGATGGGGGAATCCAGGGTGGGTCACATCTGTCTTCTAGCTCTATAGACTGCATTGATTGAACTGAAGATACGTCTTCCTGGTCATGGTCTCCAGTTTATTCAATGCAGTCTCAGCTCTCGGATGTACTTGCCTTAGCTCCTGGATTTGGAGCTTTTTGGCTTGTAACTCCCTGGTTGAAAACATTAGTTTTTTTCTTTGTTTCTTTTTTCTGTTGGCTCTGCCTCCTTTTGTTCTCCTTTTTTCCTCAACGGAGCCGAAGGGGAGTTTTTGAGCTCGGAGGGACCTGCGGGCCTGCAGTGCCCTTTGCTGGCTGTTTTACCAGCTGGTGAGTGGTCCGATCTCTCAGATTCAAGGGATGGCAATTGGGGCCTTGCTGGCAACCACGGCTGCAGTGCCAGCTCTTTCTGCAGCTTCAGAGGGGGGTGTTTTTCCTCCCCCTCCACTTTAAAAGGCCATAGAGTCGTCGTGGAAGCCAGAGCGAGCGTGCTGAGCTCTCCAGCTTCCGATCAGGCTGCAAAGCTGGGGACGCAGAGGGCCTGCCCGGTATCGGGATTGATCCAGGAGGCTGCAGAGGTAAAAGGCTAACAATTTCTTGTTTAACTGTCAGCAGAGGTGGTTTGATGCCAAGGATCCCCTACATTCTGTGGATGCTCGAAGCAGGGGCTCCATTGCCATGTGGCAGTGGCCATTTTGGATCTGGGGGCCACCATTTTGAAATTAGTTCTTCCATGTGGGCCCGGTGCAGGAGGGGGTGCAGCCAGACCTGCTCCATAACATTCTGGAACTGTAAATCTGTGTGCAGCAGGGTCCTAGGTCTCGTCTGGCAGCTGTTTACTTCTCTCGCTGGGTTACCAAGCACACTTCAGCTCATCTCCGTATTTTGGCGGCACTCCTTCAGATGGGGGGGGCGGGAGCCGTGGCAGGCTTTTCCCATCAGTACAGGCCCTCCTTTCCGAGATTGGAGTATCAATCGGCAAGACCCGCCTTCCGGGGTGGAGGCAAGCAGCATTCCAGCACCAGCATTCCTTGTGTGGATCGACCTTCTGTCCCTTTAAGCATCAGAAGTGACTGCCAGCCTCTGCCTCCCATCTCGGCCTCTTCTACCTCCAATGGGAAGGAACCACATTGGATGCCTGGGTCAGGGAGACCATAAGATACGGCCTGTCCTTGGAGTTCATTTCGCCCCCTCCAAAGTTCTTCCTCTTCTGTCCTGTTTCCAAGGACCCGTCCAGACGTCACCTTATGCAGGAGGCCATGAAGCATCTGTTGGACATTCAAGCAATCCAGCCGGTGCCTCAGGATCAACAGTGGCTAAGTTTTACTCCCATGTGTTTATCGTTCCGAAATCCTCAGGGGGTGGAGGGCGATCCTAAATCTCAGAGGGCTCAACAGGTAGCTGGGCTATCGCAGATTCAAGATGCATTCCCTCTCCTCCATCTTTCAGGGTATCAGGGAGGGAGATATCCTAACCTCCATGGAGCTAACAGTTGCTTACCTTCATGTTCCCATCCATCCAGAACACACAGTTCCTGAGATTTTGTTACGCTGGGCACCATTTTCAATATGCCATCCTCCCATTTGGCCTGGCCTCGGCCCCCCGTACTTTCACCAAGGTCATGGCAGCCCTGGTGGTGTACCTCAGGATGATTCCTATTTGAATTCAATGCTACTTGGACGACCTACTCATCCAGGCAGCCTTCCTGGTGGCTGCAGAAAAAGATCTGGCTATGACTATTCAGGTCTTTTGGGAACATGGGTTTTCTATGAATTTGGCCAAATGCCACCTCGTTCCCTCCACCAGACTGGTCCACCTGGGGGCTCTCATAGACTCTGTCTCGGGCCAGGTCTTCCTTTTCCAGGACTGGCAGAACAGCATCAGGGCCCTTACAGGCCTTGTCTGGAGGAATGGGTCTGCTCCCCTGGCCCTGCTGTCCCAAATCCTGGGAAAGATGATCTCCTGCCTGGACATCGTACCTTGGGCACGGTTTCACACCCACCCACTTCAGTGTTCCTTTCCCCTATCAGAAAGGGGGTCAGGGCACCTCTCAGTTGAGGGTGCGGGTGCCGCCCAAGGTCCTTTGCTTCCTGAGGTGGTGGGGATCAAGCGCCCTCTCCAGGTGTTGTTTTTTCAGGGACCAGGACAGGTTGACCCCACTTGGGGTCGAGGGTTGCCCAGGGTTGATGGTCTCCTCAGGAGCTCCAGCACAATATCAACTGGCTGGAGCTCAGGGAGGCCAGGTTAGTTCTGCTGGTGTTCCAACAGGACATCAGGGGTTGTCATGTCCTCCTAACACAAAATGTAGCCACGAAGGCCCGGTCTTCCCTGTTCAGTTGGGTGGAGGCAACCTGGGGTCCCGCAAGGTAGATCACATTGTGGGGGTGGAGAACATTCAGGCGGACTGGTTGAGCAGGGCAATGCTTGACCAGTCACAGTAGTGCCTGTCACCCAGTCTATACTTGGAACTGTCGAACCGGTTCTCCCGCCCAGCTCTGGATCTCTTTGCCTCCCCGGCGAACTCCCAACTCCCATGCTGCTTCTCCCGGTTCCCAACTTGGGAGGCGGAGGGTGTAGATGCCCTTCGTTGTCCTTGGCCCAAGGAGTTGCTATAGGCATTCCCTCCCCTCATTCCAGCGGTGATCTGGAGGGTCCTCCGGGAAAAGAGGAAATCATTCTGGTGGCGCCCCACTGGCCCAGGAGACCATGATTTGCCAACATCGTGAGTCTCTTGGTCGCCTGTCCTTGGTGGATCCCCCCCCAAGAAAGTCACTCTGTCCCAAGGGCCCGTATTTCACCCAGAGCCGCAATGGTTCCAATTCACCATGTGGTGGTTGAGCGGGAAATGCTGAGGGATAAGAATTTTTCTCGGGGGGGGGGGATCATCAAAGTCATCCAGGCGGCTAGGTGGCCGTCCACGATTCGTATTTACGAGGTGACCTGGCACTCTTTCTCTACCTGATGTGAGGGGCGGAATTGGGATCCGTTTGCGGCGTCAGTGGCGGATGTCTTGGATTTCCTCCACCAGGGCCTGGTTCAGGGGCTTTCCCGCAAAACCTTGAGGCGTCAGGTGGCGGCGTTGGGATTGGTTCTGCAGATTTCCCCTCTGGGTTCCCTAGCTAGTCACCCCAGGCTGAGCTCTTTCCTCAGGGGGGCTTCTAACCTTAGGCCCCCTGTGGTCCAGAGGTTTCCCACTTGGGATCTCTCCAATTCTGCATGCTCTCACCCTTCCTCCTTTCAAGCCGTTTAGGGAGGCCAGCCTTCGTCTTCTCTCTCAAGGTGGTCTTCCTGGTGGCTATAACATCAGCAACATGGATTTCAGAGTTGGTGGCACTATCGGTTCATAGGGACCTTTGTGTTTTCCATTCTAACAGGCTGGTCCTGTGTCTGGATCCCGCTTTTCTCCCCAAGATCAATTCCTGGTTTCACCAAGCCCAGGAGTTGATGTTGCCTGCTTTCTGTCAATGGCCTAGTCACCCCTTGGAACTCAAGTGGCATTCCCTGGATGTGTGGTGAGGATTCCACATTTACATATCCAGGACCTTGTCAATTCAGAAGTCACTGTTCATTTCATTCTTGCCACCTATTCTGGGTCAAAAGGTAACACCTTCCACGGTGGGAAGGTGGCTGAGGGCCTGTATAGCCAAGGCCTGCGAGCTTCAGTCACTCCCGCTGCCTGGAAGCATCATGGCCCACTCAACTAGGAGTGTGGCCACTTTTATGGTCTGGGCTTCTTAGGTACCTGTGGAGGAGATCTGCCAGGCAGCGACCTGGTTGTCCCCATCTCCCTTTATCAGACACTAACGTCTCCATGTTTATGCCTCATCTGATGTCGCCTTTGGCAAGCGGGTCCTCCAACATGTTTTAATGGAGGCTGAGGTTCCGTACCAGACCGTTTCCCGCCCTTGAGACTGCCAAACTGCTTTGGTATGTCCCATCCTGGATTCCCCCATCGATCAGAGCATGGAGAATGGACATTGGTTCTTACCTGATACATCCATTCTCATGTGGATTGACAGGGGAATTCAGTCTCACCTGGTGTGTGGTCTGGTGTCTCGCCAGTTGGTAGTGGCGGTTGGTCTGTTTTGTTGGTGTTTTTGCGGTTGTTGCTGCATGTTTCTTGTTCCAGAGTTCTCTTTAGTTTCAGTATAGTTCTGCTTGGTTTGCTTCAACTTTATTTCAAAACTGGAGACCGTGACCAGAGAGGCGTGTCTTCAGTTCAGTCAATGCAGTTTATAGAGCTAGAAGACAGAAGTGACCTATCTTCGATTTCCCTGTACACTGAGAGCATATGCACTAAGATAAATTCCTTGTGCGTCCAGCCACACTTAGCCAGTAAAAATTCTATTCTATTCTATTCTATTCTATTCTATTCTATTCTATTCTATTCTATTCTATTCTATTCTATTCTATTCTATTTTATTCCTGTCCTCTCCTCTCCTCTCCTCTCCTCTCCTCTCCCCTATCCTATCCTATCCTATCCTATCCTAGCCTATCCTCTCCTATCCTATCCTATCCTATCCTATCCTATTTATCTTCCCTGTGATTTAACAGCAATGGAAAAACAAAGACTTTAGTGCTGGCTCAAAAACTCATACACAGAAGGGGGGGAAAAGACCCTCCTGCTCATATCTGAACATGTGCTTCTTGGCACACCAATTAACTCCTTAAAAGAGTAACTCAGTGGGACTAAAAGGGAATGTTAACCTTTGGTTGCCCCGAGAACCATGTGAACTCTTCCTCAAGGCAACAAAGAAATCAAGGCATTCTATCTGTTTCAAATAGATTCATGGCTTTATCCTAATATATCCCTATTCCATTTAAAATGGATTATGGCAGGGTCACCATTTACCCCTGCTGATAAGTCAGTCTCTTTCTCATTAGAGGCAAAGCAACTTCATTCTGCGGGGAAGGCTTTAAGGTCGATGTGTGAAAAGTTACGGCAAGCGCAAGCTTTATGAGAAGGAGGGGGTTTTGTTCTGGAAGGAGAGAGCACCAACAATATACAGGTAGTCCTCGACTTACAACAGTTCATTTAGTGACCGTTCACTTACAACCATGGCAGCAATGTGAACAATATTTAAAAGTTCCTTCAGAATGGAATGCACAAGTCCACCTTCTATAGAATCTATGGTAAAATTCTATTTATACTGTTATCCTTAAACACATAGAGACAAATGCAAAGGCTTCTGCAGTCATGAAATGTGCACAGCCTTTTCTTACATACTAATCTCCACCACAGGGTCCAAAATATGAAAAGCTGACCTTTCATCATTTTTTTTTTAAATTCTCCAAGGCACAGAGTAGAGAAATTCTCCAACGGAGAACTTCAGCATAGTGGTGACAATAAGCATCATGATGAAAAAGGCTCTGGGAAAATTTCCCTTAACGTGATCTTCCCTGGAGATTGAAGCGATGCAGGACAAGCCGAGAAGACGTAGCGTGTGGGTAGGATAACGCACGCACAACAAAAAAGACACATTCTTCTTGGCCCCGTCAGAACTAAGTAGGGACCAGAACATCCTATACCAGTGACGGTGAACCTTTTTTGCTCGGGTGCCAAAAGGGCGCGCATGTGTGCCCACCAGGGGTGGGTTCCTATTGGTACAGACTGGTGCGAGAGCACCAGTAGCAGCCAGCTGGTGATGTAATTTTGGCGTGATGGCTCCAGTACTGTCTGTGCCGGTCCGTGTGCGCCACCATGGTTTTTTTGGAATTTTCAGCATTTTTGGGGGATTTGGATGGCTTCTCCTCGTACTGTGCTTTGGAAAAAAGCCTGCCTGCCCCCATGTTAATACCGATATTTTATTTCTTCGTCCGAAGCACATCGCATGAAATGTTGCGATGTGCACCGGTAGCAAAGGTAACGGGAACCCACACCTGGCTTACACCCATACTGCAATGCCCTCCCCTCTGTGCATGCATGCAACCCTCCCACATCCTGCCTCCCTGCGCTTGCGTGCAGGCCTCACTAAAGTCTCTGAACTTCCAGTAGGCCCACTGGGTCCGTTTTTCACCATCCACAGGCTCCAGAGGCTTTCCTGAAGCCTGGGGAGGGCGAAAATGGCCTCCCCCGCCCTCCGGAAGGCCAAGCTAGTCAGCGTGCACATGTACATTGGAGCTCATATAGGGCAAAGCCTCACGTGCCAGCAGATATGGCTCTGCATGCCACCTGTGGCATGCGTGCCATCGTTTCGCCATCACAGTCCTATACTGTGTGGGAATTTCTGTATTTTTCTTGTCTTCTTAGGGAAAAAATGCTAAAGCTAATTTTCTTTCATCGATTTGCCTGAGAAATAGAAGGGGGAAATTTCTCTGCCCAGCACTATTATATTTACATATGTTGTTATCAGAAGTGCTTTTGTAGGAATTTAGTTATAGAATTGTAATAGTGAGGCTCAATCAACTTAAGAGCTGATGTCTAAAACTGTGGAACAAGCCCCAAAGACTGAAGTGTCATTCGAAGAACCATTCACTGTTAGCGTTCCTGGTAGATCTTAGTAAGTGTATCTGAATAAGAGACAATTTATTGGCTGCTAGGAGGCTCTTGGGGCAACGCAGCCTATTTAGTAAGCAATTTAAAGCAACAGTTCCCTCATAATAGTATTGCAATAATACAAGAGAGTGCTATTGCTCTAATGATGTATTACTGAAAACATGGTG
Source organism: Imantodes cenchoa (assembly GCA_027560375.1). Classification (NCBI taxonomy): domain Eukaryota; kingdom Metazoa; phylum Chordata; class Lepidosauria; order Squamata; family Dipsadidae; genus Imantodes; species Imantodes cenchoa. The sequence continues at coordinate 64,120 of JANHGD010008096.1, read as the reverse complement.
CCAGGCCGAAGACCATCCAGGGAACTCGTAAAATGTTGCTTAACCTTTTGTTAATTTAAAGTCTCTTCAATATTACCCCACTTATTTATTTCTTATGTGAGGGAAGGTGCCTAGAGTCAATTACCCAATGGATTGTGAGATTTGCGCGCACACCTTTAGCTATGTATTGTAAATTCCAAATAGCGCAGCAGCGATTTAATGTTTAAATCTGCACCTGACAAATGACAAGGGGCAGCTATATCATCGAATAGGTGACAGGTAAATGGACTTTGAATGAGATCAAAACAGAATTAACTAGTCCACTGCCCACTTGGGAATCCGAGCTACATACCAATTTGCAGATTTTATTCTCACAAAATCGTGACAAGCTGAGGGGCACTAAATTCTTTGCCAAAAAACAAAACAAAACAAAACAAAAACAAAACAAATCCCACGGTAGTAGTGAACAATATGATTGCTCTTTGATAATGTTAAAAAGATAATTTCTCTTTGGAGGCAGGTGTGATTTCTAACAACTACATGGACACATCCATGTCATTTTCAACAATGCAACTATATTGCAACAATATCGCTTTGCCATTGTTCTTGTTCAATTCTTTTTTCTTTTTTTCTGGCTTCCTAGAATTTCATGTTTGTGACAAGTCTGCTGAAGAAATATTTATGCCCAGCATATGAAGTGACTGAAAGATAGGGAAACAGATTCTACCAATGAATATTCTGAAGGAGTGATAGGCATCTTTTTTGGATCTCATGCTCCTCACCAGTGACTCATGCTGGCAGGCACTGATAAGAGCTATCCCAACAAGATCTGGATGGAATGGAACAACTCATCACAGCCAACTCACCATGGCCAACTTGCCGTGCAGAGGTGGTATTTAGCCGGTTTGGACCGGTTGGCCTGAACTGGTAGCGGAAATCGCAGGTGGGCCTTCCCACCTTCCTCGGCTCTATGACATCCTATGTAAGGACATTTTTGAGGCCAGGCGCATGTGGAGAAAGCAAATGTGCAAAAAGCACATGCACTGAAGGCCGGGCGCATTCATGGAAGGCATGCATGCATGTGAACCTGGTGCACGTGTGCACGAAGCAAGCATGCACATGCACAGTGAACCGGTAGCAACAAAATGGGAAATCCACTCCTGCTGCCATGGCCAACTTGCCACGGCCAACTTGCAGCAGGACAACTCGCCATGGGACAAATTAACAATTAAATTTAATTATTTAAAGTGAATTAAAAATATTTTAATTTTTGTCATTCATATTTTATTTCGTCTCTCCTTTTGCATCCTTTTTTAAATGATTCTATTCCACCATTTCTTTGATATTAGTGTCCCACAGCGAGTTGTCCTGTGGTGAGTTGGCTGTGGCAAGTTGACCATGGTGAATTGGCCGTGGTGAATTGTCATAGACCCAGACCTGGAGGGGATAAGATTGTGAGATTCCTTGCTTATTCAATCTTTTTTTGCATTCAGCAGTAAATAACATTGTGACTTTTCAGAAACGAAAAGTTATATGAAGTTCTTGACCAAGCGTGTTCCCCTGTACAGATGTTGTGTCCATGCAAAAGAGACTTGTTTCTATCTTTGTATCCTCCAGCCTGCTGAACTATATTTCTATTGCAACATTTTCCCATTCTTGGTGTCTTTTGCAGACATTCATTTGGGAGGAGAAAGATGGGCAAACCTGTAAACCAGGGGTGGGTTTTAACTTACCTCACTGCCGGTTCGGTTCCATGCCACGTGGGCCCGCATGCATTGCGTGCCACATGTGTGCGTGCGCACATGCACAGTGCTGCAAACCGAGCTTCTGCGCATGTGCAGAAGCAAAAAACAGCTTCTGCATGTGAGCAGAAGCGAAAAACAAAATGGCGCCGCCTACGCTGACACTGAGAGAGCTGGTTCAGTGGCGTGGCCAGTTGGCCATTGCTGCCAATTTGGCAAGCGGGGGGAAATTCCAGTTACTGGTTCTATAGAACTGGTTCGAACTGGCAGGAACCCACCAGTGTTGTAAACCCTGCTGCCCTCAGTCTTCATGCCCAGCTGTTTTATATTTTTGGTATAAAAATCTGCAAGAGGGTTATCAATGTTTGGATGAATACCTTGTATTTACGACCAAGAACAAGTTTTATATTGTGAACACACAAGAGAGCTTTGCACTACATATCAGCAGATAAATAGGCTTCATTCAAGGCAGAGGCAAACTCAAGAATCCTTCTGAATAGGTTATTTACTTCTTCATCCCACTAAAACTTCGTAAGAAGTAGCTCAAGATTCTTGTCCCCCCAATAAAGGGACCCTTTTTTTGGTTTCAACCATTAATAGTTGTGTGTTAAACATCTCCAACCTGGTTTCCCGAAGACGTTTCATGACTGCAGCTCTGAAACCTCCAAGGCAGCACAAAGTGAAGATAGGAGTTTATCCAAGACATTTGGAGAATATTATGTTGAATTCAATGAAAAGCAAGAACTGCTGTTAATTCCTTTTCTACAATTAAACAAAAGGGAAAGAAACCTAACCTTTTTCGCAGCAGGCCACGCTACCTTGTAAAACATATACCAAGCATTTTGATTAATGGAAATAAGAAGTTTAATGTATGCCCAGGTCAAATAGTTTCTTAATTGTTTTATGCTCTGGGGGACCACATGTGTCAGGGTAACAGATCAAATTGTCTGTAATCTCTTCTGGTCTCACTTGGCCATACAGTATTACAAGCAGCTTTGGAATTCGTATAGTGATGCCACAAACATTTGGTGTTCAAAGTTTCCAGCTTTTGCTTGGCCTCAAAATGTTTTGTTATAAACAGAAAAGGATGGAAGAACCAGCCAGTTGAAGTCTCATAGTCTCTCTTTAGAAATCTTTTCAGCCCACTTATGAAGAAATCACATTATGTAGCAATAACACTTAGATTTATATACCGCTTCACAGTGGTTTTACTGCCCTCTCAAAGCGTTTTACGGAGTCAGCATATTGCCCCCAACAATCTGGGTCTTCATTTTACCAACTTTGGAAGGATGGAAGGCTGAGTAAATCTTGAGCCGGTCATGATCAAACTGTTGGCAATCAGCAGAGTCAGCCTGCTATATTGCAGTCTAACTACTGCGCCCCCCATCCCACCCACAGCTCTATCATGTATAGTACCAATCAATGACGACGACGACAACAACAACAACAACAACAACAACAACAGCAACAACAACAACAGAGTTGGAAGGGACCTTGGAGGTCTGCAGTCCAACCCCCTGCTTAGGCAGGAAACCTTACACTACTTCAGACAAATGGTTATCCAACATCTTCTTAAAAACTTCC
>JANHGD010008094.1:14823-25259 GCA_027560375.1 Imantodes cenchoa | reverse complement strand
TCCCGGACACAGCCGTCAAATGATCTTCTAAAGACAGCTGAGAATCCAGGAGGACACCCAAGTTGCGAGCCCTTTCCGTGGGGGCCAATGACTTGCCCCCAATAGTCAGCGATGGCACCAGCTGACTATATCGGGACGTCGGAAACCACAGCCACTCAGTCTTGAATGGGTTGAGTCTAAGCCTGTTCCTCCCTATCCACTCTTATTACAACATTAATTCCTGGTAAAAAGCTGGTTTTTAAATAATTTTTCAAAATTGTTGAAGAATTATGAGGTGTTCTCTGAGCTTGATGCTCAGAGAGCTTGGTTGTTTTCTTGTAGACACTTCATTACCATCATGCTACCACTGACGATGTTATCAGTTTGGGTAACAAAATGTCTGCAAGAAAACAACCAAGCTGAGAGAGCACCAACGACCCCTCCTTTCAACCCTGAGCTACACATATTACCCTTGATTGTGAAGAATTATCTTTTCAAAAATAAATTTCTGAAACCTAAACACATTGAGTGACGGTACAGCAAACGTTAATGAAAACATGTGCTTACTTATTTGCAATTGGTTTTCCATATATCTACAGTATTTTAGTAGGTTTTTGAATGGGGGACAGTAAAATTGCAGAACGATTGAACAAATAAAAACATCCAAACAGCCAGCATGGAACAAGAACTAATTAAAAATATGTTAAAGTATACGAAGAAATAATAAAAACAAATGTTGATGGGTATATCGATCCAACTCATTTCAAACTTCAAGTGATTTTATGAAAATCAGGTGATTCCAATGATATAATATATTAAGATTTTTTAAAAGTCTACTTAATTCAGGTCAATTGTGGAAAATTCATTATGGTCTGTAGACTTACAACTCTTTTGGTTTTGTTCAGTATATGTGTTGCCTACTGTAAACTGAGAAAGACTTAGGTTGAAATACATTTGGGATTTTTGTCTTATTTAAAAATCAAGGTTAAGCATTGCTTGGCATATATACTGCACATGTTTATGTGATATATTCATACATGGTGTATTTTTTAAAATTAGTGTGCCATAACTTTTGCCGAGCTAATAACAGATATTTCTCTGCATCCTCAAATATATTTTGTTATTGCTATGAGAATTACTGGTTAATCATAGGATGTATAGTAATGTGTTTAGGTTTCTGTAATATTCCCACTCTTATAATTTATTTCATTCATTTTCTCTTGTTTCAAATTTAAACGTCTCATTTTTTTTCAAATTCTATGTAATACATCATTGTTAACTGTCATCTCAGGGAAGAAATAAATATATAAAGCTTAACTTCACTATAGCCAATCAAAATAGAATCTCTGCTTTTTTTATATAATCAGCCTTATATTTTACTATATATCAAAACTGTTGGACTTCAATAAAACCTAAGTCTTTCAATATGGCTTAGGCCCATTTAATTCAGTTTTATGTACATTTATTGTGTGGGGTTTTTTTAATCTTGAAAAATAAATCTGAAAGTACTCCAAATTTACATGCACTGATATAGCGTGTATGACTTTGGAATGAAAATGTTAAATTATGTGATCTTAATTGTATTAAGAATTTGACAATCCAAATATAAGGTTTGTTGCCACACCATATTTTCATAAAATTGCTATAAAATTTAAATAATACTAGACAACCCATGATCTGTGGGTTCATTGTTTCAGAGATATTTCCTTATCTAAACAGAGGAACAGAACGACTAAGGTCAAAAACAATGTGAGTGGGAGTGACTTTCCAGTTCTTGCCAGTTTGACAGTAGCTGACCGGTCTCCAGCAGTTGATGATGGGATTGGTCTACCTGGTATCTGGGGGGATAGGGAAGGACGGTTCTGCTTCATCTCCAGTGGCCAAAGGAAGAATTTATCTAACTTAACTAGCCAGCAAGAGGGCTAGGGTGCAAGTGGTCTACCGAAACTGCAGGTGGCGGCACGGCAGCACTGAAGCAACAAATATACCGAATCTCAATCCTATGGAAGTCAAGGGTTTCTGATTTTATGTCCATTCTGTAATTTAGTCCTTTGAGGTACCACGGTTCAACAAGTGCTGCTCTGTGATGCATAATTTTGCCCAGTTAAAGTTACAAAACATGAGAATTTTAATAGTAGATATATCATTTATATTTTGTTAGGATATTTACATGATTGGCATATTAGAGCAAGGCATCTCATTGTTCAGTTTTGCCTATAGGAAATAAATACATAAATATATTCCTGAAAATCTCCTCCTGCTAATTCTGCAAGATGTTGGTGCAGATTTCACCCACCTAGTGGTTTCCAGATATAGCTCCTATCACCCCCGCCACTCGAATGTTACAGCTTACTGGCCAGAAGTGAAGATCTAATGTAGCATCTGTAGTAGGCACTGATTGAGAAAAGCTGTTGTAATTAGTTACTCTTAAAAACAAATAGAAGATTCAAGCTATAAAAGCTTGACAAAGCTGTGTTAATTACTTTGAAACAACCCAAAAGTACAGACTCCTTTAAATAGTGTTAGAATAGTGCAGGGTTATTACTGCATCTCTTTTGGTGGCCATTAATGAGAAGATTGATGGTATCTGTCTCAAAATGGCTGACATAAAATATGAAACTGCAGTAGTGGTAAACTTAATGAATATACTGTTTGAATAGAGGATAGGTAAGTGCTAGAATTAAGACAGTTGAACCAATTCCATGCGGTTAACTAAATATTTGTTTCCCCTCTTCCTTGAGTTTAGGGAGCTAAGTATAACTCTTTAAATTCCATATAGGTTTTACAGCTGAGTACTTGATTTTTGTTATAATTTATCATTTCTTATCTCCCTGTTTAACATTGCTCTATTAACTTTCAGATTGTAACAACATTAGAATGCCATATGTGAGCATAATTTAGGTTCTTTTCTAAAAATAATCTGTTCTGCTTCAAGCTTGCCAGGTTTTTCCTTATATCCTATTAAAATATTTTAAAAGCACTGTAAATTTCAATTGTATTTCCCTTTGCTTATAGTTATTAAGATTCATTTTATAGGTTATTCTTTGTGGGGCATGAGAAAAATGTTTTACACATTGTATTTTATGTTGTACCTTCAACTTACGTGCCACATCTTTCTTTTATATTCTATTTGACTATTCTATTTGACTGCTTCTCAGTAATGTGCTTTATTTCAGGGAAATACTGTACTACATAATCTCTCCTAGCCAAAGTATGCTCATATGTTCATTTCAGGCAAGGGAATTTTATCTCAATTCACTTTTCTCTGCGCTATATTATCATGTATAAACAAATCTTTTTCACAGCCATTTATTTCCGTAACTTTCCATAACAAAGATCCTGTTTGACATTAACTTCTGATGCACTCCACTTTGCACTCTTCCTTCAATCTATTAGCTTATTCTCAAGGTCCAGCATTATAAAAAAAACAGGCTGGATTTAATATATCAACCCTAAACTTTTGTTCTAATGATTAAAATCTGGAATCATCTAGGGCTAGGCTAATAGTAGATTCTATTTTTTAAAAATCATTTATATTGCATGAAGTACCTTCTAATGTTTTCAAAATGTATCACTTCAAAAATAGTTTGTTACTACAAGCTGCTTAATACTGATAATCTCTCAAATAGCCTTATGTGAGGTAGAGATTTATAGATCATAATCAGCACTTGAACCATATCTGGAAGCACACTGGCAACCAGTGCAACTTGAAAAGCAGGGGTGTCACATGGACTTGCAAAAGGATGCACTTGCAGTTACGATCGTCACATCGTGCACCATCCCTATGGTGCTGTGATTGCAGTTTGGGTGCTTGGCAACTGGTTTGTGTTAGTTACAGCATCCTGCAGTCACATAATCATGATTTACAAACCTTTTTGCCAATTTTCGGCAAACACATCCACTTGGAAAGTTGGATCTACTTAATGACAATGTGATTTGTTGAATGATCATGTGATTAGCTTAGCAGCCATGGTGATTTGCTTAATAACCATTGTAAACACAGTCAAACAGATCTAACTGAACTTACGATGTAATAACTTACAACAGAAATTCTGGTCCCAATTGAGGAGTACTTGTAAATGTAGAAAATCTAGAAAATGTAATCTTCCCAATTATTCATTTAATAGTCCCCTTGAATTCAGACAAGGTACAAAGCTTGCACTCCAGTGATAGTTTTCTAATTTACTTTTCAATTCTAAGTCCAACATCCATTCCCCTTACCTGGGAAAACTTTGTTCCTTTTCTTGGACCTCTGAAATAACTAAGTTTTGTTCCCAGGATCCAATAGTTAGGGACACCATGGAGATGTTCTATCTATTGGTCGTGTCATCACATAAGATCATTTTAATGCATGGAGAAGACTATCACACACCCTTAGATGTGTAATGGTAACTGATATTGCAGTGTCTCTGTTTGGTTAAACTCTTTATCTTTCTGCATCAGAGAATTTCGTAAACAGAACAAATCTGCTTCCGGACTATTTTACATGCCTTCCATTTCAGCCAATTAGTTGATTTTGTCTGAAGCTTTTAATTGGCAGAACTTCGATCCTCCATGTATCTTCAGATGTCTCTCTGCCAAGGGAAGAGTATCATGAATTTTGCAAGAGAAGCAAACTAGCAACAAAGATGTTGGGACAGACTAGTCATCAATTTGAAGAAAACTGTCCGACCACTGAGAAGGATTGTAGCTACCAGGTCTTCACTTCTTGCTGTGACTTAACAGTTTGGTGATTGGAAAGCATGTTTACTCCTAAAGACTTGATACAGTTTGCATATGCAATGCATATCTAAGCCTAATATATCTGCCAGTTTACAGTAAACAAGATGTGAACTATTTATGCAGTGCTATATATAATCTTAAGTATATTTATCCCATCTGCTAATCTACTGGTAATCATTGTCGAGTGTCGGTTGAAGAAGAGATCAAGCAGAAACTATGTCTTCATTCTCAACTTGGCAGCTACTGATCTACTTGTGGGTGTGATGGGCATCGGGGACGCTTTGGATGATGCAACAGATGCACTGTTTGATATGGATTTAGTTTTTTGTCATATAAGGATCTGCATGGGTATTACTCCTTGTATTGGCTCTATTCTCACCTTACTCCTGGTTTCTCTGGACAAGTATTTGGCAGTGAAACTACCCCTTCACTATCCCTCTCTTATGAGCAAGAAACGTATAATCCTTTCTCTTGTAGTCCTCTGGGTTCTCTCCTCCTTGGTAGGACACATGCCTTTCTTCAGGATTGCAGCAGAACAAATTGAAAGGTAACTGGGCTCCTGTCTGCTGCCAAAAGTGATTCCCTCTACATAATCTGTTTTGGCATTTTCATCCCTGCATTGTTGATCTTGGTGTGTTTGCATATCTTGCTAGGAAGGATTGCATATCTACAGCATAAGCAGAGCCAGCGCTCTTGCTTGCATGCAAATATCCCCTCTGCTCATCTTTGTTACTTCAAAGGACTAAGGACTATCCTTATTGTGATTGTTTCATTGTATTCTGGCGCCCTTATTATAGGACTGCCATTGTGAAAGCTACCTGTAAAACCTGCAATCTGAGCCCACTGTTGAGGGATTTTTTATTCCTAAGAAAAACCAATTCACTGATAAACCCATTTGTGTATTCATTGTACAACAAGGATATAAGGACTGAGTATGCCAGACTGATGAAATGTAAGGGAAAAGGTCAAATAAAGCCATGTAAGTCTTATCGATTTAGCAGTGGCCAATTCCAACTTTGGAATATGAAATGATTTATAAAATGGAATTAATCTGATCTAATTTTTGCCTCTTCTCCCTTCAACAGTTTTACAGATTATAGAACAGCATGTTCAATCTCCAGTGCAGAAAACTAGATAAGCACAGTTCTGATCAAGAGAGGCTTTCCTCTCAGCCGTAATTTGGTTTTTTGAAGATAATCAAAGATGGGTTAACCAGTAAGTAAATATTGATATAGTTTACCTGATGAAGTATTTAAAACTCAGAATACAGTTGGAGTCTCCTATCTGTCTTCATGTGGCATCTTTTGGAAACACTACTGGTAATAGTCATAATAGCGTAATTGCTCCTGGTGTATTTTTGAATATGATTTAAAGGATTGAAATCTATATTCAGTTTTTTAAATTAAATCTGCAAACACCTGAAGTAGGTATGTATTTAAATTCCGTTCTTTAAAATGAGTTAAGAGCTCGATAGTCATTTTCTGATTCTTTCTCTCAGTATATAAAACAGTTTAATTTCAGAACAGTTCCAACAGAGGAATAATTTCAAATTACTTGGATATCCCTGGATCTCACTTAAACCTTGAATTTGTGAACTAGTCCATGAGGGGGAAAAAGTAGCTTTTCAGCCCTAACCACTCTTGATAATAATGACATATTAAAATCAAGCCTTCTGTGAGAACATTTCTGGAGTACTTTGACAGTTTAGAAAACATGCTGTATGAATTAAGTTATACACCGATCAGTGATTAGTGCCTCTGAAATGTAGCATTAACTATGCGAGACAGAATTATCTATCCATTTATTTCTGTGATTTTGAATTCTCTTCCATTTGAGGTCCATTTGCACTTTGTCTAGTTCTGCTTATTTAGCTTTGTGCTACTTAAAGCATTTAGGATAAGTTTATTACTTGATAGGCATATTTTGGGATGGTTTTTTTCATGGTTGTGTCCTTTGCAATTTTATGTTTTCATTCATTTGGTTTCCTTTTTATAGTTAGCTTCCTTAGGATTGCTTTTAAGTAGTTTTTAAGTAAATAAATTGTGATAAACTAAGATGAAACATGAAAAACAAAGCCTCTGCAAATTACACTTAGATAAAATATTGAACTTCTCATACCAGTATATCCTACTCAAAAAATAAATCACATTGATTTAAATGAAGCTTACATCTAGGGAAGCATCCATACAAATATAAAGTATTTTGATACATAATTGTGCTTTAGACTGCTTTATTAACATAGATTTCTTGTTAGAGTTATTTTGATGTAAAGAAATGGAAAATAAGTAACAGCCATCCCAGCTCCACCTTTTAATTGTATGTCCTACCACTTTTGCTGCTGTTTTACCATATTACTCAATTACATTGTTTTAATTCCTGTCTGCGCCCATCTGCTTCAGTGATGGGTTCTAAATCCCATCGCTACTGGTTGGTTTGTGTGCGTGTGCAGGAGCGTCCAGGGTGGGTGGGCAGAGCCTCCCGCCACTGCCGCTACCGGTTCCTAGAACTGTCCTGTACCAGTAGCAGCCCACCGCTGAATTCTGCTTCCAATAGTCCATTCACTCAAAAGGGAAAAGAAAAATCAAAAGATAAACAAGAATTAACATAGCTTTTTTGTCTAAAAATTGGTTTGTAACACTATGCCTTGATTGGATGATGGTAATAGCAATAGAAAGTGCTTCTATAAAATCATCTACAAAATTGAGGTGTCATCACTACATGTATACATAAATGGAATTTACCTATGCTAATAGAACCATTACAAGTCATGAAATGGGGGTCAAGTGATTGTGAAGAATTTTATTGTACCTCCTGAACTAATTACTTTTTGAGATTCTGAAATGATCTAACTGCTGCACTAAGAGTATTTCCTTTTAATGGTAAGTATTTTGCAGTTTGGAAAATATCAGCACCAGCATTGTATATGAAAATTTTTATTTTCTGACCCTGGAACATACATCCTAGAAAATAGTTTCCTCAAAGTGTAGTAGATAAAACTTTGTTAATATATCGAGACTGGGGTGCTTTATCAACAAGACAGCATTGTTAATATAAAGGATATCTTTTACTCCTCTATTGCTTTTACACTTAATAAAGGTGCATTAGGTATTTTCCCTAAAGATGGACCTGAGTCTGAAAAACAAATGGATGGTTTGATTTCAGACAGTGGGAACAACAAATATTTTTTTCCCCAGAAGCTTTTACAAAACTCTTATGTGTAATCTAAAACCTTGACAGTGGCTGGTAGGATCTAATTCCATCCAGATTGTAACTAAATGCAAGCCAGTGGCTTGAGCATCCTCTTCCTCAGCCCAACCATTCTGTTTTATTTACTATCTTGCTTAAAGAGGTGTAGAGAAATTTTAAAAAGCAGATGAATTATGTGGGTTAGTATAAGAGTTAAAAAGCTTATGATTTTTTTAACCATGGCAAAATTGATCTAGAGTTTTATGAATAGTTACTGAATCCTATGGCATATAATTCAATTTTCTTACTGAAGTTTGCTTCATATTTATATTTTCTAATGCAACAAACATTGAAAGATACCCATATATAGTATATTTTACGAATACATACCGTAAATATTAAATACAAATAAATTTGCTTACAGAATTTAACAGATTAATAAATATTAAATACTTTAAACAAGCAAGTGACTAACACTGTTCAGTCAACATCAGTCAACTATCAGCTGTTCATCAAACTGGTGAATTTAGTATTGCCATTATTAACTTATTCAGAGCACAGCCTATTTCACATTCTTTACAAAGATATATTAACTTCGAAGTCTGCTTCAAAAGAAATGAAGGGAGCTCCAGTTTAGTCCACCAGTCACTGGCAGGAAAGTCTAAATATCTATTAAGTTTAACAAAGATGCGAAGAATCTTTAATCTATTGGCGAAGAGCAGAAGGTCATCTTCAGCTACGTACTTTGGCCATGGAAGATGTTCAGCAAGTGGCTTTAAGAAAAAAAAAAGTTAATTCAGTGTCCAAAGTGCACTCCTCTCGCTAGCAGAAATTCAGTCAGTTGCATAGGAATGAAAGCAGTGTTGCAATTAATTTAAATTAGGTAAAATGTCTATACAGATTAATTACATTGGAGAACACGAACTTGATCAATTTTAAATAAAACTTTAGTTTTTGTATTTCCCTAAATATTTTCTATTCTCCCAAAACATCCCATGCCTTGCTTAATTGTAACTTGTAAGGATAGGTAAACATTAATTCCTCTGACATGTACCTGCACTTTGGTTCCGACATTGATTTTTGCTTGTTTTCCCATTGCAAGAAAAGAAATGGCAATTTTATCTTGCCCGAGTATCCTGACACCAACATTAAGGTTCAAGGATAGAAAGATGGGTTTAAATGATACACGGGGATTGTACTTCTGTAGATTGTTGGGCCAAATCCATGTTTTCACTTTGTTGCCAGCTTGATCTGAGTAATGTCCTCCTCGAATTGTAATATTTATCCTACAAGGAAGAAAAATAAGCTGACTGTATATTTGAAATCTTAACATATCCTATATAAAAAATACGAAGACAGATTCAGCTCAGTTATGGTCTGCTTGATTGATTCATTTGCCTCATCATTCCAAGCAAATACATAAAAAAACGACCTGTAGTATGTAATTGTTTCCAGAATTTCAACCAAGTTAGCCTATTATAATGAAAACTGGTGTTTTTATTTGTTACAACATAAGCTTTTTACAAATGTTTAGTTAATATGTATGAAGTCTAAATAAACATACAAATTATATTAGGGGAAAATAAATTATAAGCTTAAGGTTAGTGGACAATAAAATGCATAATATCTAGAATGTAACCATTCACAAAAACAATTGTAATTATTGGTAAACCATGGTTTATACATTGGCATGAGAAGACTAAATTAACATGTCTTCTCTGTCAATATCAGTAAAGCAAAATGATGTTAGCAATCACATTTCAGAAATGACTATATAATTTTTGCAATTTCAAGGAAAAAGCTAGTGAACAGACAATTACAGCATGATAAATTTACTATCTATCACTTAGAAATAGTTGTATTTTCTACAATTTGAGCATGGTTCCAGTCACAAAAAGATGTTTTTAATAATACTACATATGTCGAAGTAATGGAAATCCTACTCACTAAATATGAAATATTTAAATACTTAAATATGAAATACAAAATCCACAGCAAAAGTGAAATCTTTATTTATAATTAACTCACCATACAATTTGGTTTGGATGATAACAAGTTCCTTTCCCACAAGAGTCAAATACTGCCTGGATTTGGGGCTTCTCACGCTTATCTTCTTGGACTATACAAATGTACCCTGCCTTTTCATTCTTCTGTACAACAATAATTGCCAGATTTCCAGATGGATAGCTGTACGTGTAGCTAAGGTCTTTTCCGCTACTCCTTTACTTGCTTAAATATGCTAGCTCAGATGTATGAATGATATAGTCAATTACTGATTGGAGAGAGGGAGGGGAATCTTGGTTAACATCTTTTTTTCCCATATGTTACTTGAAGTTCTTAAATTCATTCTTTGGTTCTATTTTACTGATGTAGCATGAATCTTCCCTGTCTAGACAAACAGCAAATAATCTTAAACAGAATAGATTTAGCTACCTTAGAAGTAGAACTTTTATTATAGTTTTGTACCAATATCAAAACTCTCCCTAATTTTGCAGTGGTACAGCAGTATGGATGATACTACACAAGGAAAATTATTACTTCACCAGGAT
>JANHGD010008092.1:25869-37065 GCA_027560375.1 Imantodes cenchoa | reverse complement strand
CGTGCATAAGCGCACCATTGTGCCTACTGTCCCTGTCCTACTGTCCTATTGCCTATTTTACCTGTACCTACTTTGCTTATGTTTATGTTTATACCAATACCTGTTATCTTGTACCTGTTTTTGACAAATAAAATAAATAACCATGTGTAACTAAGATATTTGATGGCAGGGTAGTGACTCAAATTATATACTTGGCTCAAGTCATAAAGATTATGAACCTGTGGAAATAGCACCATCAGCCTCCTCCAGGGTCTGCTTCTTAGTTATCAAGAATAGGATTATGTTTAGGGATTAGGAGATGAGGAGAACAACAGTCAATGAAAGGGAATGGATCCCTCTAATTAACTGCTGGCTAAATGCATCGTTTCTTGGTGGCTTGCTAATTTTTAACCGTGAAGGATAGATTTGGCCCGCATTCTTTCTGCCTGGAAGAAACATTGGATGACAAAACTGCATCCTTATGGGTTCTCCATTCACTTCCTAATATTTCCAGGGTCTCTGATACTGGGCTGATTCTCAAATATATATTGCAGGGGTGGTCTTCAAATTTTTTAGCAAGGGGTTCTGTGCCTGGTTGCTGGGTGGTTGTGGCCATGGTGGGCGTGGCCTAGTCGGCCTTCTGCACCACAATGAGGGGAGTTTTTTGCTCTCCCCAGGTTCCAGAGGCTTTTCTTTGTTACAAGAAATCCTTTATCTCTTGTTATTAAAACAATTTCGAGTCTTAGATCTTGCGTTCCCGTGACAGTAAAAAATAGAACTGAGGAGACTGAAGTCAAACTTCTAATAACTAATATTTATTTCAAACAATAACAAAAAGAATAAGTTCATCCTACCAAATTCATCGTAGACCAAAAGAAGAAAGAAATAATAAGAATGGGTGGAGCATGAATACACACATGCATAGAAACAGAAAAGAATCACGAGATATTATTTACAAAATAACATCTGCACATAATAAACAGGAAATGATGTACTGAAGTGAAATGTATGAAAATTAACCAGGTAAATGCCATGCCATGTCAGAATAATATATCAGTCCAGGACAGCTGGCAAACATAAAATAAACGCAGTGACATCCTGGACTAGCTAGAAATATTACACTGAAACCTATATGGGTAGGTCACATATCAAGTGTACTAAATTAACTTCAGATGGTTATAAAAGTTAAAGCTTCCTTCAATAGATAGATATAAGTATGCTCAATTCAAAAATGAAAACATGAGAAACTTGAATAAATAAGTTTCTATTATATTTCTCCAAATGTAGTACAAATTATTATCAGATAAATTTTCCCCCATTCTTTGGCATGAATAATTAATTTTGTTATAAAGAAACTAGGTGGGAAAGTTAATTTCCTGAGCAAAATATACATGACTTTCTAGAAATCTCTGTTTCTCCTGATGCTGTTTCTACACTTTCCAGTCAGATTAAACATACAGGAATGATGGGCGGTGGGTATCTTACTCATGAAACTCTGTTATTTGTTTTAAATGTTTCGTAGATATAAAGCCAGTTTGAATATAATGGGATCTTTTGATTTTTAAATTATCCTCTTAGTTTCTTCTTATTTTCTCTTTAACCAGACTTTTTTTTAATCACATATAGTCTTCTTTTACTGCATGGACTTAACTCATATACTGTACTCTTTTTAATAAACATGTTTTTATATAAACTGAACCTGGACTTTATATTAGGATGTGTATGATGGAAAAACCAAATATTAATTACATTTAACTTAATATTCCAGAGAAACAAAATCTCAAGGAAAACTGAATGGCACAATGATAAGCTAAGATGGACATGCCTTGCAAAGCATG
The DNA here is from genome assembly GCA_027560375.1 of Imantodes cenchoa. NCBI lineage: Eukaryota > Metazoa > Chordata > Lepidosauria > Squamata > Dipsadidae > Imantodes > Imantodes cenchoa. The sequence continues at coordinate 35,248 of JANHGD010008092.1, read as the reverse complement.
ATGAGTAGCCTAAAACAAAAAGTTCTGAAAAGTTTCACTCCTTTTTCTACTATGGACATAACTGAACAGGTTTTTTTTTTCAAATTTGCCATCAGTTCTTACAAATTGAATTGAAATCTAAACTATACTCACATAAGAAATAATAAAACACAGCATGAGAATAAATAATTTAGTTAATCTTATCACATATTATAAGTACTTATTTGTTCTGTTTTATCTATCTTCAGCTGGTTTCCAATGAACTATATTTAAACTATTCCTGAAAATCTATTGCTTTGTACATGTACGTTTGTGTACATTTTATCAAATTCTGGGAAAATAATCTATACACATGGGCAGCCCCAGTACAATATCACTTTCCAAGTTGCCTTGGAACAGTTTGGAGTTTAATCTAATAGTTTGGAGGAATATTTTTGATTTTTTGGGAGTGTTGTTTTATTATTTGACTGAGGCAGTTTCTGATAAGCATATTCAAACAAAAATACCAAATTTTTTTTGTATAAACTATATACTAGTATATATATACTAGGTCAACAAAAAGAGACAATCAGTATTTGATCAGGGATTGTATTATGCAAAGCAAAGAAATAGAGAAATAAAAGAAACATGTAAGCACTTTTAATTAAGACATATAGAGAGATTATTAATAATACGATGATGGTTATGTTCCGCACATAATATCTTCTACAACTGCAAAGAAACCCTCAAGAGGCATACATATATGTTGCATAGAGGAAATAATGACAAGAATTGCCCATTTTTATAGAATACTATCTCCTGCTCTCAGTACGGGAGTATTTTACTGCTCAAGTAATGAAATCTGCAACAGTTGCCTTAAACGATTCTGTGATAAATGTGTGTGTGTGTGTGTGTGTGTGTGTGTGTATGTTGTGTGAGGGTGGGACTGCATCATGCATCCACCATGTTTAATTTCATTTTCCCTTTGTGTTCTTAAAGCGATTTATTAAATTATTTTCAATTATTAAATTCAGTTGTACATATATTCTGTTCAGCGGTGGATTTCACATTATGTTACTACCGGTTCGCCACGCATGCTCACTTCGTGCACGGGCATGCCTGGTTCACATGCCTGACTTCCGTGCATGCACCCAGCCTTCCATGCAGGCATTTTCAATACATGGAGGAAGTAGCTACTTTTGTGCAAAATTCTAATGAGGAATTAAGTTTCCTTTAAATGCTGTAAATTTAAAGTTTATGAAACAATTCAAGTTTCAACATATTACACATTTACAATTACTGTATTTTTCGTACTATAAGACGCTCCAGGCTATAAGATGCACCTAGCTTTTGGGGAAGAAAACAAGAAAAAAGAACTCTGCCTCTGCCTCCCAGCAATTTGCCTCCTTGCAGCAAAGAGCAAACAGCCTAGTCAGCTTCAGCACAGCCTTCAGCTTTAGCATGAGCAGCTGATTGGTGGTTGGATCTGCCTCCTGGAATACTACTGATAAGCTATTCCAGGTCACGGGGATTGCTGCTGTCCATCAGTGCCATCGCCGCCCATCGCCGCTGCACCTATCGCTGCCTGCGCACACCCCATTTTTGGCCTCTGCGCATCCCATTTTTGGCTTCCGCACACCCCATTTTTGGTCTCAGCATGTCCCATTTTCAGACTGTTCCAGGCAATGCAGATCGCTGCCTATCCTCACCTCCTGGAATGGGCCGAAAATGGGACACGCGGAGGCTGAAAACGGGGCACGCGGAGGCAGCAATAGGTGGCAGTGGCGATGGGCAGCAACGGTGCCGATGGGTGGGTGGCGATCCCCACAGCCTGCAACAGCTGATTGGTGGTATTCCGGGAGGCAACCCGCCAATCAGCTGCTCGTGCTAAATCAGGCTGTGCTGAAGCTGACCAGGCTGTTTGCTGTTTGTTGCAAAGAGGCAAATTGCTGGGAGGCAGAGGCTGAAAGGGGGGCCCCTTCGGCAACATTCACTCTGAGATGCACAGACATTTCCACCCACTTTTGGGGGAGGGGAAAGTGCATCTTATAGTCCGAAAAATACCGTATTTCCTTTATATTGGACCCATATTAACCTATGTTTTCTCGGTGGAAAGGAAGAAAAAAACTATTTCCATATAATTTTCACTTTTCATTTTTTTCTTTCTAGGACCCAATCCCAGTTTGTATGTATATAAGAATATATGCTATAAATACAGTATATATTGTTTGTTTGTTTGTTTGTTTATTTATTTAGTTGCATTTATAGGCCGCCCACTCCCGAAGGATATACTTCAAATTGGTATTTTTTTTATTTATTTCTATCCCACATTTATTACTTTAATATAAATTTAAGGTGGCAAATGTACACAATACTCCTTCTTCCTTCTCTTTTTCTCCATAACAACAAGCCTGTAAGATGGGCTGAGTTGAGAGAAAATGACTTGGTGAAAAGTTACCCATCTGGCTTTCATGCCTGAAGTGGAACTAGAACTCATAGCCTCCTGGTTCTAGACCAGCACTTTCACCAATATACCAAACCGGCTGTAGTTTATAAGTGGATAGCGTGTGACCTCCCTAATTTCCTTTTTTCTTATTAATCCCTGCCCCCCCAATAATAAAATTGTATTGTAGCCATGTAACTATGAATACATTATTATTTTTTTATGAGGGCCAAATTTTAAAATCTAAAATAGTTCTATATGTTCCTTATGTTTTCCTTAGATAAAAATCTGATTTGCATCTTTGGCTGTTTATTTTAAAGGAAATATTGGGCACAGTATTATAGAGAAGAAATTTACCACTTTTTTCCATGGAAAATTATTACCTTCCCAATTCCTCTATTTTTTTCCCTTAATCAATAAAGATTTACTCAGATTCAAGCTGTAGTCTCTTAGAATAATTGCTCTTGAATATCTCAATGTTCATACAAAATCTATTTTATATGAGACAACTGTATTATTTCCTAGGTTGAGATTGGTACAAGAGATCTTTCCCATTATTTTGCTTTCCTTGGTTGGAGAAATGGAGATCTAAAAGTAAAAGATGTAACATGTATTCTTCGTTTATTCAAGTTTCCTTGTGGTGAATCAATTTACTAAATACTTTAGGGGGCACTGTTGAGCTACATCTAAATATAGGTTTATTATAGGGAGGTGTGGATGATTTTCGGGTGTGGCTGTTGCTGCTGTTGAATCCTTGGTTTTTAAGTGAGATATTAAAATGATCCAAGCAGTGTCTTCCAAGTGCCCTCTCACATTGAGTCCTTGAAGTACACCTTAGTTTGCATCGAATTTTAGTTCCCAAAAATGCTCATAAGAACTTGATTTTACAAAATCTATTCTTGCTAAGTAAAATTTAGCATATATTATAATTCAGTTAATATAAAATTATTTCCTATTTTAATTACATACCAGCAGAGAGAAAAAAGGAACTACCATGTAGCTAGTTCATAATGTGTTTTATTCAGCCAATATTTTGACTTAAATTGGAATATGAACACAGCCAGTGAGACTTAGTTTTAAGTAAATATATTGTTATGTCAAATTAACTAACCATCACCCATGATGGTTATTGTTAAAAAGAAATGTTGGCTGTGCTTCTCATTGCTATCTCCTCTGTGTTCCCTTTATTTTTAACTCATCTTTTGTATTATCTGTCACATTAACCCAGCAGATACACTCTCCTGTTTCTTATTATAATCTGTTTTGTATTTTTTAGATCATTAAAACCTAGTATTGAGATGACATCTGAAATGTAGTAACAAAAGGTGATCAGCGAACAATTCTTTTTTTTTTCTCAGCTGCATTAAATATATTCTGCAGAATTAATGAGTAAATGCTTTCAGTTAAGCAATTGCCAATGGAGAAAGAACATTGAGTAAGATGGGCTTGATGGATAAAGCTTAATTTCTGTTTGTGGAAAAAATGAATATGAGGGTACCTGCTCAAAAAGAAAAGAAAAAAAAACCAAAAAGGAAACATTGAGTTATGAAATCTGTCTCTTCATCAAAATCTAATGTGTTTCATTTCCCCCTAAGTGCTGCAAGTGCTGCTTGTTATATTTTTGTATGTGGATAACGTTACAAATGGATCATTGCTTTGTACAATGGAACAGACCAGCAAATGTTCAACTGTACTATGTTCTTGAAACTGGCTATTTTATTTCATTACCACTATTAGAACATGTTAGAAAGAGGAATAGGATTTGAATTTAACATACAATTAGAACAATATGGCTGAATGCACAGTCCAATACATTGTGAAAATATGTTATAACTAGCAGTTTGACAATCTACTCATTGATCAAATAAAATTTCTCTATGGTTCTGTTAAAGTGCTTTCTTCAGTCTTTGAAAGGCAGAAAAGTATGATGGCATAGTTTGTTCTGATCTCAGTACTGACCCCTGTTGTGTCTTAGTTATATGCCTGGGAATGGTGCTATTCTAATGTCTCTCAAGATTATTGGGTTGTAGGTTTTGCTTGTCCTCCCACCGAACATCATCACTACTAGAAGGAGGGAGGAACTCTAAACAAGAATGTGTATAGAATTATAGAGAGGATGAGTTTTGACAGATGGCTTCACTGATGTTTTAGCCATTTCATAAACATTGGGTTAGATTTGCAAAAACTTCTTTCTGTATGTATTTTTAAAGACAGCCTTATTAGCTGCTGACTTTGTGATTGTCATTTAAAAAGTTGGCTTTTCTCCTTTCTCAGATTTTTCTTTCTAAGCTCAAGAGAGGAAGGAGAATTTGCGAGAGAAGGGAGTCAGTTATTTTACTCCCTATATCTCTGGTCCAGAAAGCACCCCTGTCCTATCCAAGAATACCACCCAATTTCATAATATCAATAAGAGCTGGGCAGATCTCAATCCCTGAACAGCTCATGACCCTAACTGTTGATATAATTTTATAGATCATTTATAGGACAAGGCTTGAGTTACAACGATATGAAAAATACTGTTTTTAAACGTTAACAGCTAAAGAGAAATCTAAGCTGATGCTGTAACTCGCTGGGATGAGACAAAGACTGTTTTATGAGAACACATCCTTTAATAATAGTTAAGTATTTTTCCAGTCCAGTTATTACAGGACATGAGGATGAGTCCTAAAAGATCCAGGAATGCAAGATAATGAAAAATATGAAAATAAAATAGTGAGTTAATGAACACTCAGGCAAGAATAACAGAAAGGAAGATAGGGAAAGATTAGGATGACTGTAGAAAATAGTTATTGCTTTAGTAATCTTAGAATTATTGTTGTCCTATTTTTAATTGGGTGAACTGGGCAATAAGTAGTGCATTAAGCTTTTGCATATTCTGAAAATGACAATTTATTCCTGAGCTGTAATGCAGTCTTGTATCTGCAATCATGTAGCAGCAGCCACAGGTCCTCAGCAGGTGGCACCATCTAACCAACCTTGGCTTATATTGAAAAAGTAAGCACGAGATCTCATTAGTAGTCAGTTGGAAGACCGAGAGATAATTTTAGGGTTTTTAAACTAGACTGGGAAACTTTTAAAAAAATCATCCCAAGAGAAGGCAATTTCCAAAGTGTTGTCAAGGAATAACATGGACACTGTATGTTCACCAAGTGTTGAACTTAAGAGCAGCCAATTTATTCTAGGAAAATATAGAAATATTTATAGATGTTTTAAGGAAGCTATAAAAAGGGCCAGCATTGTTTTCAAAGTGTGTTTTCGCTATACTGTAATAAAGTCGGACATATTCATGTCAAACACATTTCACTTTGCCATCATGATGTCCCCTTTCCTGCTATTTTAGAAAGTATAGCAAATAAGACAGTTGACTGTCCTGAGAGAACATGATTTGTTATCAATTACACATGATTGACACAAATACATTGCTATTTCTATTTGTTAACTATTCATAAAACTGAAAACCTGTTGAGGTTTTTACATGTATTCCAATATTCTTTCTTTGCGTGTATGAAACAGAAAGGCCCTATCAAAAATTGCAAACCTTCTAAAATTCAAATGCTCCATTTTCTTCTGCACAATTTTCTGCAGAATTAATGAGTGAATGTTTAGTGATGCTTTCATTTAAGCAATCGCAAATGGAGAAAGTTTTTTTTAAATTGTTTAACTTTTTCACTTTTTTACCTTTCACTGAGGCTTTTCAAATGGCACCTAAATACCCCCCCCCCGCTAGCATTAGGATTCATTGATGTGATTTATTGGGAAGCAATGGTAAACTGAGGACTATTCCATGAAAAGTAGAGCTGACGACTGCAGTGGAATGAAGAACCAGGAATAGACTAACTTTTTGTAATCCCTCTCCAGATAAGAAATGGACTCTCCTTCTCCTTTTCCTTCTCCTTCTCCTGCTCCTTCTCCTTCTCCTTCTCCTTCTCCTTGCATATAATCCTGCCCATTCAGAAGTTAAGGAAATTCAGCAAGCAGACTCCCATTTTTTTTCCCCCACTGGGACGATAGAATATAAGAAACATACAAACATTGGGTGCTAAATCACCATTTTTGATCTGTAATTGAACTCCAATTGTATACCAACAAAAGCGCCAATGTTAGGACAATGCAGCAATACTCTGGCAGAAATTACTGATACTCTGAAGAAATAAGAAATATCTCCATCTTTAGTTTCAAAATTTATCTTTTCTTCCTGGATCACCCATTTTCATAATTTCTGGAAGGATAAACATATGATTTGAAGGGAAACACATGAGTGTTGTGGCACTTATAAAGACTTCCTTTAATTGAACTGGTCCCTTTTCCAGTCAAGTCTACTAGGCCTCTTACCCAAGTATGAATTAGGTTTTTTAGATTAACCTATGACCATCAAAACCAATATGTGCTGCCAAGATTCATAAAATTAGCAAAGTATAAATAACATGGATTAGAACCTGCTTCTCTACTACGAAAGCTCAGGCTATAATAAAGCGGTTAATATGATGTTGCAGAACTGCTTTACTCCACTTCCTCCACTTGCTGTGATGCCTATCCTGGAAGTCTCCAAGATTAAGAGAAAAACACTCTTTGTATTCTGGAATTCTATGTGTAGAAGCACCAGGTAATCTTGACAGTGCGATTTTGCTACTGATCTTTGCTGGGAATATATAGTTACAAATGTGTGGCATGATGTTTTGTATTTCTCATTTCCCTGCCTCATTTTACACAATCGTAAGCTGTAAACCTTAAAATAGGTCATATTCCCCATGAGACAGGAAAAAGGTAATAACAGAACGCACAGTGTAGTGAATCTTATTTTTTAAATGTTGCACAGTATCTTCATATATTGGATTTCATTCCTTTGACAACAGTCATATTAATTTGCTTGATAAGTATCTGAGATATAGGATATTGCATGTGCATGCTAACTTATAATTGAACTGCAAAGAATAAGCTTTTTGAGCAACAGTTTTTGGCACTTGTGTGCCAGTATCAAAGAGACCTACTATATCACTTTTGTGCATGTGATAAATTTGCTTAAATTTCCAGTTCATATAAATCAGGCAGGACTAGTTGCATCCTTATTGGTTAATACCTTAATGTTCTTTGTCTTGAAATCTTCAGCATCAAACAAAAGGTGATTGAGACAAGTTCTTTTCACTCTTGCAGTATAATATATATTTTTCTGTCTAGTTTAATGTAGCATCCACAGATAGTGATTTTAAGGGCAGAATCAAACTATGGTAAAATTGTTATGCCAATCTGCAGAACTATTAAAATAGTGGGATAAATAGGAAAAACTAAGCAAATTAGTTTAACACACAATAGTTTCTAATGATGTGCTTTTATCAGAACATAGAATAATCTTCTAATGATAGAAGAAACATATAGAAGAAAATGAAAACATTTTCTGAGTTTGGGTGCTTGACTTTCTATGGTTCTTTCAGTCTATTCTATGATTTTTGTTGGAAGAAGTATTGTGATGTATATATGACTATAAACTATCTGGTATCATTTAGTCAAGTTAAGGAAATAAGTTGTGAAGTGGAACAATATAAATCTGATAGTTAGGTCTGATTGAAATAGTGTAGCAACCCACCCACCTCAGGAAATTACCTAAATTACATACTTTGGAACTAGTTTCAGTGCTGTTAGCTCGAGCCTTTCAATTATATATGTTTGTTTAAATAGAAGATGAAAAAGAATAAAGTGCAATTATAAATGTTGAGGGCAGAATCCTATCACGAAATGAGTTCATTAAAATAACTGTGTGTGCCTACACATTGGGTCCAGGTTAAATCAGTTAGTAAAAATAATAGATGATTAAACAGTTTGACTTTAAAGAACATCAAACTAGATACAGAATATTTCATCTGAAATGTTCTAAAGATGATAGGTAGATATGTAGGTATAAAAATACCTGTAGTTAAAACTACCCTGTCAATAAAGCTGACTTAATAAAAATATTTATATGACACATTCTTGAATCTGATTCCTCTAATAGGCATAGAAATTTGCCAGAGAGTCATCTACAGTTAAAGGAAAATAAAATTGTTATATGACGAATTGGATTAATTCTTTACACAGTCCCAACTCCTTTCTAAAACTGAGGGGCAGCTGAGGGAAAATGCTCTCCAGTCCATCATAATGAATATATATTATTGCCACAATCAGTGGCTGAGCATATTATTATTCTTTGTTACTACCGGTAGTTTCAAAAAGCTTGCCCAAATTGGCCTTCGTTCCAACTAAATGCAGCATTGTACTCTATACAAATAACATCATCTCTATAGAAAACACATGGTGAGGTATATATGTGGAGAAGGGAGGAGAGGTTCTGGTTCTGACTGGGAGGGAAATGTATTAGATTGCTCAGAAGAAATTACTGAATAACAAGCAAAAGAAATCTCAGAGCAAAGTATTTAAACAGAAAAGAGGAATGTATACGAAAGTGAAGTAGAGCCCAGCAAAAATACCACAAGCGCAGTAGTTATTTCTTTCAGTGCGATGGGAGTGAGGCAGTGGCCATTTACTAAAGAATATCCCAAACACTTCTGCAGTAGAATCAGATTATTTTCTGGCTGTTCACCTCAACTTAAAAGTAACAAGTTGATACATTGTTCTGGACTTAGTTCTCTTTTATGACAGCTTCCTGCTCTGCTCATCAGGTCCTCCCATCTCCACAAGGGTCAAAGATGGTCCAAGTACAATTTTCAGAGTACTTTAAAATCATCCTGGAATAGTCCAGCGGTTTTGTTTCCCTTTCAGGCTAGTACACCCAACAGGTTGTGTTATGATAGTTTATTTCACAGCTATTCATAAATCGAAGTCTATCTGCAAAATTAACCTAGTCATTTCATCACAGGCTATCTCTTATTTTCTTACATCATAAGCTATTGTACTATTTGCATGTATCTAGACCAGTGGTTCTCAACCTTTCTTATGCCGCGACCCCTTAATACAGTTCCTCATGTTGTGGTGACCCCCAACCATAAA
>JANHGD010008085.1:84130-94479 GCA_027560375.1 Imantodes cenchoa | reverse complement strand
ATTCATGCAGTGTACAGGTCCTCAATGGAAGGCAGGTTGGCAGTCATTGTTTTTTCTGCAATTCTGAAATGCCTAACTATATCTTTGTTGAACTGATTCAGTGAGTCACTTGATGGATAAGTGAGTGAGAATTCTCATTACAAACAAAGGGGAGAAGAGAGAAATGGCATTAATTTATTTTCATTCTCATGAGAAGTTCTCGGTCATCATGGGGTAAGGTGATGGCTCAGTGGTTAAAGAGTCTGAGCTTGTCAGCTGGAAAGCTGACAAACTGGGTTCCAGACCCGAGCGCTGTGCGATGGGGTGAGCTCCCATTACTTGCCTCAGCTCCTGCCCTTCTAGGAGTTCAAAAAGCAGGGAAATGCGAATAGATAAATCGCTCCCACCTTGGTGGGAAGGTAATAAGTGTTTTGTGCATCCTGGCATACAGCCATGCTGGCCATATGACGACGGATAGTGTCTTTGGACAACAGTGGTTCCTCATCTAAGAAAAGGTGATAAGCACAGCTCTGTCAAGTCAGACATGACTGAACAGGGGAAGCCTTTACCTTTTTTTTCTCTCATGATGCTCAACAGGTTCTTGGCTCTAAATTAGTGTCCAGAAAAGGCAATTATCAAGAAACCAGGATAAATGCTTACTTGTTCTCTGGTTTGCAAGATTCGTTGGCAATAGTGACAAGGCCGTCACCCTAGAAACCTTTCCCCTGCTATCCTCAAATTGGTTGACTTCTTGGAACTCAACAAAGAAAAGAAGATTCTTTTCTGGCACATTTTAAAAATGCATTTGTGTACTGGACAGACATTGTATTTATCAAAGCAAATGATATATGTCTGTTCTCCGTGCCACTGTCCTTTATTATAGCTTGCAGTCTTTCTGAGAGTGACATTAATGACCGGTGATGAATTGGTGTTTGAGAAGAAGGCCTCATTGCTCCTTGGAGTCTTCTTTCTGTCTGAATGTTTGGTCTCCGGTCTCTTTCCCTAACAGAACCATAAATTATGTTCAGAAGCGGTGTCTGTCCCATCCAACCCTCCTCCCCGGTCTTTACAGGAGGCTAAAAAGCAACAGAAATCTCCAAATACAAATTCCGTTAGAAAGTATCAAACTAATTTGTGCTGACATGCAGATGCAAAAAAAAAAAAAAGCTATGTCGAAATGTAGGATTTCTTTTTTTCTTTTTAATTGTTTCTGGTCTTCCAAGCCTTGGCAGTGGGAATTAAAAGGTGTAATTGCCCTTTAACCTCACGCAGACCGTGCCAGGGGCTTTGCGGTGGCACCAAAGGACTTGAAATCCAGAACAGTCATAACTTTGCCAGTGGAGTAGATTCATTAAGGTAGCTAGAAGTATAAACCAAGAAGGTGAAGTAGATTGAAGAAAGGGGCAAATGTTGGACAGAGCCCAGGAGGCTTTTGAAGAGCATAAATTTTTCAGACTTTCCCAATCTGATATTTTAGAGAGCCCATGGGATTACCGTATTTTTCAGAGGATAAGACGCATCTTTTTCCTCCCTAAAAGAGGGGAAAAAATTGGGTGAAAATTTGGGTGCATCTTATACTCTGAATGTAGCTTTTTCTAAGCTTTTATTTCCCCCAGCCCTAACGAGGTGCTAACAATCTTCCCGGCTTCCTATTCCCTCCAAAGAAGGTTTTTTCCCAGCCCTAAGTCTTTGCAGGCTTTTTTTCATTGCTACTTACTCCAAATAAGATTTTTTCCAGCCCTAACGAGGTGCTAATGATCTTCCCAGCTCTTACCGGCTTGCAGGATTTTTCATTGTTACTCTCTCCAAAGAATGTTTTTCCAGTCCTAAGTCTTAGCAGGCTTTTTTTCATTGCTACTCGCTCCAAATAAGGTTTTTTTAAAGCCCTAATCAGGGGATAAAATAATGTGCTGAAGCTGACCAGACTAAAGACGCTAGCCAGATGAATGCCTGGTAGGCAGATTTTTTCCCCCTATTTTCCTCCCCCAAAACTAAGGTGGTGTCTTATACTCCAAAAATATGGTATATCTCCCAGAATTCCAAGTGCCACAGCTCTGATGCAGGCAGCTCACCTGTAAGGACCCTTGCATTTTTATGGTGGCAATGGAGAGACCCACCTCCCAACTGACTTGCTTTCTTTCCATACAGCAATCCGTTCAACAGCTGTTAGTGTCACAGAATTTCTAACCATCTGCCCATGTATAATTGCTGCAGAGAACTGCTCTCCAAACAGCCCTTTTTCTGAAGTACAGAATACGTATGTACTTTGGTTGCAAATCATTTTTTTCAGTGCTGTTGTAACTTCAAAGCAGTCACTAAAAGAATTGGTTGTAAGTCCAGGACTACCTGTATTGAAGCATCCCCAGTTTTCCAGGAAAGCTCTAAAGATGGACTTTAATAAATATCCGACAACTTGTTGACTAATCCTTATGTGTACATTGAAACATTTGTGTTGAAAGGTTGTCACAGAGAAAAGGGGGGCAACGTACTTTCCAAAGTATCTGAGAGCAGGGTAAGGACTAATGGATGGAAACTCATCTAGGAGAGAACCAGAATTAAGAAGAAATTTCCTGACAGTGAGAACAATTAACCAGTGGAACTACTTGCCTCCAGAAATTGTGGGTGTTCCGACACTGGAAGTTTTTAAGAAGAGATTGGACAACCATTTGTCTGAAATGTTATAGAGCAGCGGTGAAATCTACTTACCTTCCCTACCGGTTCAGAAACGCGTGCTTTGTGTGCGCGCCCCACTGTTGCACACGTTTTTTCACCCTCTGTGCATGCGCAGAGGATTCAAAACAAGAAAATGCAACATCTGGGCAGGTGGACGGAGTCTCGCGCTGCTGCCGCTACCGGTTCTTCAAACCACCAGCACTCGCTGCTACCAGTATGCCCAAACTGGGGCGAACCGATAGCATTTCACTCCTGGTACAGAGTTTCCTGTCTGAGCAGGGGGTTGGACTGGAAGACCTCCAAGGTCCCTTTCAACTCTGTTATTCTTTTATTCTGACCCTATACCATTTTGCACCTCTTTTAAGGGTTATTCATTCACTAACATGGAGGACCTCTTTACTTAAATTACAGCTCATTGAGAAAAATAATTTCAACTTTTAATCTTTCCTAGGGAAGTTAAAAGAATGGAGCCTCATTTTATACGGAACGTCTGAGCATCCTTCCTCTAATATCAGCGCTCAGCACTTTAGGTCAACAATGCTGGACCCGCCATCTTTGGAAATGGAGCCTTCAAAAGTCGCTTTCTTCCAAAATCAGATGGAGATCCCAGAGGAGGAAGATGAATATACAGGTAAAATGTCCCAAACCGTTTATTTCTCCTTTTTAGCTCTGCTTCAAAGAAGAGCAAATAAGATGATGAAAGACCTGGAGACTAAAACATATGAAAAATGTCTGCAGGATTTGGGTTTGACTAGTCTAAAGAAAAGAAGAATTAGGGGTGACATGATAGCAGGATTCCAGTATTTGAGGGGCTGCTAGAAAGAAGAGGGAGTCAAATTAGGACAAGAAACAATGGGTGGAAACTATTCAAGGGGATAACCAACCAAGAACTAAGTAGAAATTTCCTAACAGTGAGAACAATTAACCTGTGGAACGCTTGCCTTTAGAAATTGTGGGCATTCCATCATTGGAGGATTTTAAGAAGAGACTAGACCAGTGATGGCAAACCTTTTCAGCACTGAGTGATGCAAAGGTCACGTGGACATGTGTGCTCTCGTCGGGGCCGCGCTGCAGGAAAAGCTGAACTTCCAGGTTCTAGTGCGCATGTGCACCCAACATGCGCACACCGGTTTTCAGCACTGCCACATGCGTGAAGGATTGCGCTCCGGAAAAGCTGAACTTTCGGGTTCTGGCATGCATGGGTACCTGACAATCAGCTGACTTGTGCGCATGCACATACCAATTTTTGACACTGCCATGCATGCAAAGGAAAGCTGATCGTGTACGCATACACGCCACAAACCTAGAAGACAAACAGGCAAGGTTGTGCGTGCTGGGTGGCATGGCTTCGTGTGCCACTTTGGGCACGCGTGCCATAAGTTCGCCATCATGAGACTAGACAGTCACTTATTTGAACAGTAGGTTCTCCTGCTTGAGCAGGGGGCTGGACTAGAAGACCTCCAAAGTCCTTTCCAGCTTCTGTTCTGTTCTGTTCTGTTCTTCTCTGCTCTGCTCTGCTCTGCTCTGCTCTGCTCTGCTCTGCTCTGCTTTGTTCTGTTCTACTCTACTCTACTCTACTCTACTCTACTCTACTCTACTCTACTCTACTCTACTCTACACACAAGGAGCCATCTGTTGTTTCTTTTCTTTGAAAAACAGGCACTTTGCAGTCTAGGAACACGGGGAATATTTATTTCAGGATTGCTCAATCGCCCACAAAGTTAAGCTTGGAAATTTTTTTCTATGAATTTCCAAGAAGTTGTTTCTCTTACAAAATAATGAAAACCAGCACCAGGGCCTTCTCTTTCTTCCTTGAGACCATAAATACAAATTCGGATAAAACGAGATCCCTTTCAGATTTCTAAAAATATTGGTTTTAATTTAAACAACAAGGAAGTAGAAAGATTTTGGCATTGTGCGGGCTCGCCTTGTTAGACTTGGAAAAGAATGGGAAGGACTTTTTGAATTATAGGAACATCTGAAGATGATTTCCAATAATCCGAGAATGAAACTGTGCAACCCACAATACATCTTGTGTCTCCTGGTGGCTGCCTTGTTCAGAAGAGTAGAGACAGCAATTAAAACCCAACAACAACAATGTCCTTCATTTTTTAAACAAAGCACACTATTTTCCTTTTTTTCTTTCCGGCAAACTTTGATCAAACTACAAAACTCTTGGGAAATAAAATTGTGTCTAATGTAAAATGTCATTATATGATAGACCCACAGGACGGGGCCAAAGTAATTAAGGGTCTTCTGAAAATGTAGCCACTGTCTCTGTGTGAGTTGTGCCCAATCTAGCACTGAACACAAAAGCCTGCTAGTATGTTGACAGTATCCCAGTCCCAAAAGAGAGAGTGGGAAACTTGCCAAAATGCAATGGCACTTTTCATATTGTTCCAAGGGGAAACTTGGAGACGGTAGTTTCTAAGAAACACAGTCTTCTTGCTAACCCTTATACGTAATGGTTATCAGAGGCAGATGCTTGGTTTTTCAATGGAATGGTTAGTCTGTCCAACTGTCTTCTGACCTTCCTAAGGCATAAATTTAACAGATTAACAGAGTTGGAAGGGACCTTGCAGGTCATCTAGTCCAACCCCCTGCCCAAGCAGGAGACCCTACATCTGCCTCTACCTAGAATTGAACTCACAACCTCCTGATTGTATGGCAAGAGCTCCACCTCTAGGCTTCACCCCTGATCTGGACCCTGACATCACATAGGTGCTCAATGAAGATATTGAATTCAGATATGATTTCAGATGGTTTCCTTTTCTTTCCATCTGACAGGGCCAAGATACCTCATGTCAAGGTATATTGTCAAGGTATATCTCCCCAGTTGATTGGCTGATCAAGTTATTTTGACTCCCAGTGACCGCATAGATAGTTCCCCAATAGCTTTTTCTAAATCCTTTCTTGATAGAAAAAATGCTCTTTGGTGCGAAATGACATAATCTACATCTTCTAAACTACCATGATACTTTCAGCAGTTGCGTTGCATTGGCAACCCAACAACTTATGGTAGGTCACTTTTGGACAATGCTAGATAAGTCAATTACTACATATAATCATTCATTTTCACATTCTGTGTTTCATGGGAAGAGCAACTATAGTTATTGGCCAGATGTCCTGAGGAACGTATGTCATTGCCCAACTACTATTGTTGTATCATGGTTCAGTTAAATAACACCTATTCTATCTATCCTACCCTCAATGGTTGCATAGTTTCTTCTTTCTTCATCTGACTGTAATAGTCCTGTCAACATTCTATTTCAATTTGTAGAGAGTTTCACATTTCCTATGGGTGAAAAGTATTTACATTAGCCCGTACGTCCACTTTGATTACTTTCTGTTCAAAGTAAGACCTTGATTCTTGAAGTGTATCATTTCAATCTGCAAAGGAAGTACATTCAGTAATAGCTCTTCTTTCAACTACCATTTCTAAGGAAGCTTGGTGAATGAAATTAAACGGTCATCAACCACAGTTCTATATGTCGACTCTACATCATCAAAAGTAGGTGCCAACATTTCTAAAACTTGAGCTAATCTGTCAGAATGATTAATCAAGTGACTGTAGTGTCTGGGTTCAGGTCCAGCTGAGAGATTTCTTTAGGGCAGATGATAGAGAGGGGAAGAGTTCAACAAATAATTAACATTTATGTAATTGCTGCAGAAAAGAGCTTTGGCAAGTTCATAAAACTTCTAAAGAGAAAGAATCAGCTTCACAATTTAAAAAAAAACCCCACCCCACATTCATGTTCATGAAAATGGCAGTGAAATTTCCCAAACAAACTGCCAATATGACCACTTTTCACAGTGTTTTAAGTTTAAGCAAAAACAAATGCAGGACATAAACATGCCAGGCACTTGTGACTGCAGAAGTTTGCATGTCAGTGACAAATATATTGCTATTTGATGTGCAAAAGATTTGCTACTTTTTCTTATTCTATTAGCCTTACGATTTTCTGTGTAGATCATTTGTGGCTTTAAGCAGGAATGAGACAATTTTGCTATTCTACCACTCTCTTCAAATCTGTCATGTTCACAGGATGAAGAACGCTTTTATGAACAAATGTACTGATCTATAGTGGCTCCTTTCAGCAGCAGTCAGTAGCGTGGGGCTCACCAGTGCCAAAGTGATGCAATGCACCCAGGAATTGCCTACAATATACTCCTAGATAATGGTCATAGTACCTGAAACATGTGTTCAGGATTTCATAGGCTGGGAATGGGGAAGGAATAAGTAATCCATTAAGGCAGGACTTTTGGAAAACCTTCTTCGGTCCTGAGAAAGAGGTTAGCATGAGGAAGAAGCTCAAAAATTCCTGTCTTGATTTGTATAGTATGGGGCAGAGAGAAACTCTACTAGGCAGTGATGACCCAGGACAAGGCATAAAGGTCACACAGTCAGCTGAGACTTCAAACTCCCCTTTAATGCTCCAAATGTCCCCTCAAACACTCCCACGTTCTTGGCAAGTCCCAGAGCAAAATGTGCACACACATGGCAGCCTCTGGCTGCACCCAGTCCAGCAAAACAAAGTAACAGGGAAATGAGTCTGCAAAACAAGGAACAAACAATGAGTCCACAAAGTCAGGAAAAGGTACTGAGTCCACAAAGTCAGGAAGAAGGCACAGAATCCACAAGTAAGGAAGAAGCAAGCAGACCTGCAAACTCCAAATGTCTGTATCGGCACACCAAACTCAGCATTTGCTCCTGACAAATGCCCCTCCCCACAGTGTCTCTTTAAATCTCAGTCCCCAGGTGTGCCTTGTGAAGAAGGGTGGGGCGCTCTTCTCCCAAGTGATCAGGTTGGCCTGCACCATTCCTGCCTTCTCTCTATTCTCCATGCTCGGGGATTGGGAGAGGGTGGTCCTTGCTCATTGCCTGAGCTCTGTCACTCCTCATGTCCACTGCTTGCCCTTTCTCGATCATCCTGTCCCTGTTCCTTCCTGCTAACAAGCCATCTGAATCCTGAGGAGCCCTGGGCTGCCTCAGCCTGCTCCTCCCCACATTCCTCTGAAGCCAACGAAGCTTCCCCCTCAATCTCCATTGGTTCTACCTCAGTCTCATCATCTGCAGATTCTGGCTCCAACAGGGGCATGACACACAATTTCAATATTTGGTTATTCTACTCTACAACAATAACGGGCATTCTGGTTTCTTGACCTCAAAAAGCTTATATGGCGAGCATTTGAAAAAGCCGCACACCTTACATGCTGTCTATTATATAGATAGAGAGCAGGGTTAGTCCAGAAACATGTCAAAATTAGGACATGGCTGTGTTCCTGCCTCAAACCATGTTTGCAAATGATGAGACTGGAAATGTGCAAATAGGTATTACATTTTTCAAGTTTCGACTGATGTTCACATTTGAAATCTACATCGTCCGTGTGTCTCTTGGCTAAGAATCTTTTTAGCTATATAGTACCTTTCATTGTTCTCCCCTTGGCAAATCTTCTCCATCATCCAGACTCTTGTAGAACTTTCAGTCTACTGTATGTCAATTAATATTTATTGGTCCAGTCATCCAAAAATGATTGCAAAATATCGCTTTCCCTTTGCCTTGCTCACAGCTGTCCTCAGGCTATACACATTATGATTTGAAAAGTGCTGCCTTAATCCATAATGCGGGCCATGATGGCAGAGAAAGATGAGTACTGCGAAATAACACACCTGGAAAGAAGCACCAAACAGGAGAAGACTGCCATACATATAATGGATACTAAGAAATGTGAATAAATACTTAATAAATTACACACACAACACACACACACATTAATATTAAAACATATTAAATTACATACAGATATATTAATACTTCTTAGGATCCATAACTCTAACAATACATAATAATTAAAAAAAAAGAATTATGGCTAATAGTAGAATCAAATTAAAAACTGCAAAGTAATAGGTGCCATATGACATTAATTCAAAATTCACTTTTTAAAAATTTTATAGTGATGATATACAGAAAATGAAATAAAATTTTATTATATACGTGACACTGCTTTTGCAAGGAAGATTAAGAGAATGTTTTTTAAGAAAAACGCAAACTTAGGACACAGCTTGATCACATTCGGAATTGGAAGAAAGTAAGGGCACAAGTTGATCAGAATGAATGTGGCAAGAATCAGGGATCAAACATTTAACTATCAGTAATTAACTGAACACAGGAAAAATATTACTACTATACTATTCCGCATTATACTTACTGGCTAGAGAAAAGGTCTAAGTCAGTAATAAAGCATGAAACCAGTTCCTTCTCCCTATATCACCATCCTTTTCATCTTTCACATATAAAGTGGAGGTATGACTAGCTGAAGTCCTTAGATCTGCAAAGGAAGCAAATTTGTCCCACGTGCCAGAGTTCTGGAAGATGAAAATGAAGCAGAGAGTCCATTTCTAGAATCACAGTCCTCAAGATCAGACATATTTCCATAAAGCTGGATTGTCAAGTGCAGGGAAAATCAGAATGTCCAGACAGTTCAAATAAATATAAAGGTTTATTATAAGCTTATGCTCTCTACAAGAATCTGAACTTCTAACTGTCAATGGAATTCAAGATGGACTGGACTTACATCTCTTGTGGGCAGGAAAGGACTCGAGATTGATAACACATTTGACCCCTCCCTCACACTCAGCCCGGTCATCTCCTGCAATCAATATTGCCTTTCTTCTGTTAATTTTCAAGGACTTTATAAGATATTGAGGGTCTATGTTTTGTTGAATACTTTCTAGGATACCATATAATTGAATCTCAGTTTTTACTTTGTACTATTTGTAAAATCTGGACAGAATAAATATTTTCTCCTACCCAGCCACCTACTTTATGGGTTTCTGGCATTATCAATAGTACTAGAATCATGCAATATAAGTAAGGCTTTGATCACCTATAGCTTTGCCATGTCAGGATTGCAATGACATAACAGCAATAACATAGGAGCTTGAGCAGGATGTTGCTAGCATGATCTGATGTCCACACAAATGCCTTTCTTCTTATTTTACCTTCACTCTTGCTGAACAGATATCCAGGGTGATTCTGTTTTGCCCAAGTATAAGAATCATCCCATTAGAACTCATTGGTTTTTGCATAATACTTCAGATAGAAAAGTTGTCTACAGCATATCCTAAAATATGATACCTTAACTGAGGCTAACTATTCAGAGGATTTCTACGATCTGAAGGCAAAAATAGATTGCACTTGGCTTGTTAGTTGACTTTTTTATTATTTCCTAAAGCCTTCTGTTTAAAGTGAAAAGCTTGTGTGGATTATATCTTTCAGCCGTTTGATGTTTTAACCTGCCTCTGGCATTTTCATATTGGCTGTTTTGCTACTGATAATTTTGAAACCCTCCAAAGAGACCTCAGCTCTGCTCATGTGCTTCTGCATAGCATCTGCAAAATTCAAGTTGCGTTTTAATGTTAGCTGGAGCAGTCGCATCCGCAGATGTCTGGAATCTGGCATCAAAACTACTGTGGCAAGAAAAGCAAATTTTTGGATTGAAATGAAACGTTCATATTTTATACAAATTTATTTCATCCCTCTTGGAAATGTGCATATTCTTGAGTTATTCAAAAGAAACAAAGATAAAACTCTGGAGTGCAGAGGAAAGATCATGCCTAGAGTAACATTTTCTTCCATACTCCGTAATTAGATGCTAAATATGATCCCCATTTATCCAAAACTCTATTGTCTTAA
>JANHGD010008082.1:34803-48680 GCA_027560375.1 Imantodes cenchoa | reverse complement strand
AGAGCCTGCCCTTCAGTATATTGGTTTTACACTTAGGCACTCCAATTCTCAATTTATTCAGGGTAATCCAAGTACTATAAGGGAAATTGGATGCTTCAGCCAGATGCTCTTTAAATGCTATTACTTGTTCGATGGTCGCCTTCCTCCATCTTTCAGTGTGTTTACTTACTTAAGAAAATGTATTTATTTTGCCCAAGTAAAATTACCAAATATTATAGAAATAGTAACAAAATTTTAATGCAATTAAATTGTGTTCTATAGTCATGTATAGCTAAAATAAAAATGTCTCAAAATTAATAAAAAATAGCCAAATTCTGTATTGTAGCATAACATACAATAATCTTTTTTGATTTAGCAGTCATAAATTGGACCAAGTTGTGATTGCATTACGATAGTTCATTAAACCTAGCTGCATATTAAAACACAAAGGAAGATAGTATCACAAGGCACTTAGGGGTATGTTTTGCTTAACCTTCTCTTGCAGATGCCTAAGTTTCCCATAAGCAGCCCACATATGAAAATCTGAAGAATATTTGTAGCTCAGGATTGAACTGTGGGGTCCAATGCTCTTTCAGCTTGGTTTTTTGCGTGGAGACATTTCATTATCGAACTAGGTAACGGTTCCCCCATGCAAGTACTCCAAGTGTTAGCGGTGCTTGACTTTCTAGTTTAACCAAAATTGGTTGAATGAATAACTACATATAAATATTATTTTTGGGTGGTGATAGGGTAAATCCCTCTGGTGTGAAGACACTTTATCTTGCATATAGCCAATATGCCTTTATGATGTGATTTGTTCATCAGCAGTTGTACAATTCAAAGATTCAAAGATCTCCATGAGGAGTCAAATTATGCAGCCATAACTCATTTTACGTCATCCATTACAAGAAAAAGATTCCAATAAAAATTAAGTATTTCTTTCCTAAAATTGGCCCTCATTTTGTATTCTGAAATAATATGGTGAATTTCATAACTGGCCTCCTTCCATAGGTTAGATGATGCCTTTAGGATGGGATTGACCAGAGTCTCCTCCTCTTCAGGAGCACTTTTCCAGCTCCTCGGGAAGAGCTGACTCATGGCAATGGAAACAATGTGAAGCAAATCTTCAGCAGAAGCTGGTGTTTAAAAGGGTTTTGACTGACAACAATTAGTCATTGAAAATGCATCTTCAAGCATCATCATTCCAACTGATTGTGTAAGCCATTTCATTCCCTTTTGTCTATTGAAGCAACTGCAAATCAATGCTGATCACTATGGTCCATGAAGTCCCAGGAGTGAATTAGGATTCTTGGCTGAAAGTTCCCTGCTCTAAAGTGAATGCTATTGTGCAGTGTTGGAGAAAAAGTTTGCAATTAGAGTTAACTACTGGGAATGTACAATATGTATTAACATTGGTTTAAAAACATCTCTCCGATGTAACAGATTACTCTGAAAGAGAAAATCTAGCTTTCTAAATAAGAGCCAGTTGGGTGTAGGGATCAAGGCATCAGACTAGACACTGGGAGACTCTTGAGTTCTACTCCTGCCTTAGACACAAAGCCAGCTGGATGACCTTGAGCGAGTATCTGTCTCTAAGCTGGAAAAAATAGGAAAGGAGAAACTACTTCTTAAAAACCTTGCCACGAAAACTGTAGGACTTTACTTGTTCAGACAGTTGTCGCAAATCAAGACCTCCAAATCTATTAATCTCCCACCCCCTCCCGAATATCAGTCTTATTTTCCTAGTCCCGAATATAAGTTCAAGTATTTTGCTCCTGGTATGTAATCAGTATCCCATGCAGAATATTTCACAGCCAAGGTAAATAGACTTTCTTCCATGGTGGATGTATGAGAGATGATATGCTGTTTGGTGACTCAGCTGCAGCAGCTGTCACAAAACTGCCAGCCAGCTGCCATTTAAAAAAATGTTTACATGGCAGAGTTATTTTTATACAATGTTTTCCTCCGCTGTGAACTTTTAGAATGATCAGAGTTCACTATGGTCCAACAACTGAGGCAGCAAACCTATTTAAGATGGCCTACAAAAGATCTTCTAGATTAAAGGAAAGTTTGTTCTATGATTAAACTATGATTTATTACGTAACTAAAACTGTGCCAAATGTTTGAAATTTAAACATACTTCAAAAGGTACATAAGGAAGACATGACACAAACATGAAAAAAGCATTATTTATTTTTCAAGTACAACTCAAAGTTGTATTGGTAAAAAAGCACAAGGAATCTTGTGTCATCCACAAGTATTGGCTATGCACATTTCAGTTCAACTTAAAAATGCATTCAGGTTTACAAATGTACAAACAGACACATAAAATGTATAGTTTGAACAGAATGCTCTTAGATTCAGCCATTTTTGCTCCTAATGTTTTTACATTCATAGAGTCTTTTAACAAAGCTTTGTTTTTAAAAAAAAATACTCTGCATTTTTAGCATGAGATGCTCCTTAAAATTAGGTTTGGGGCATAATACTGAAAAAAAATTAAATCTAGCTTGGTAGATGAAAATCATTGTATTTTTCTTAAACTTAGCAAGTGTTTAAAAATTTAAACAGTAGATGGTAAAAAGCCAGAACAACAGTCCTAGTGCAGTAGATGACCGCACATAACGATTCGCCAATCAGATCAGCAATTTCACACTACCATAATTGTGAGACACACTTTTAAAAGGAGCAAGTGATGAATGTATGATTAGACTTTAATGGTTTTTGTTGGGAGGAACAAAGAGAAAGAATAGGAACAAATGGCTTGTGAATTATGTTTCAGGCATGTTACAGAATTTACCATGATCGCATCTGAATAATTACAGTCACTTTATTTTGCTTAATTTCAATTTTCAGATGGGTAATGCACATTAGGCCAAGGATCCGAGCTTCTTCTTCCAATTGCAGGACTCCAAATTAGCCAAGGATTATACGGTTGTCCCAACTCTTCTGAATTGTTTACTGTGGGTGCAGTAACAGGGGAGGGTGGGGTGTTTTCACTCCCAAGGTCGATCCCTGGCAAATGGTGAGCTGGAGTGTTGAAAGGAAGGGAATTGTTCAAATTGCTTGACCAAATGGAACTGCTGAATGGAGTGGTAGTCGTAGACCACAGGCCACTTGGGTTGCCAAGGATAGACTGCATTATTAAAAAAAAAACACAATATATTTATCATACACATCATCTTAACTACCAGGTTAAAACATGTTATTTTTGTTTCAGATTTTGATTGAAGATGTCTATATATTGAATGTTAAAATGTGGGACTTATCTCCTTACTCAACAGTTTGAACCAGAGAATTGACTTGGAGAAGAAAAGTAAAGGCTATTAGAAAAACACAAATTAAGTGAGAGTGTAAGAAATAAACTTGCCTTGGCTATCTTTGCTATAAGAAATTGGAAAGGAAAATGGTGCCAGGCATTCAAAATCCGGTTATTATAGTCTATCGGTAAAGTAGAGTTCCATCATTTCTTACGGAGTATTTCCTGACCTGACCTGTCTCAAAGGACTGACATCATTACTGAGTGCCTGACAGCTTAATTCATGTTTTGCTAATAGCTTTTGAATTTCTTCTTTGGCTACCATAAGAAATATTATAGCATACAATAGAAATGAAGTTTTTTAAAACAACTTCTCTATCAAACCAAGGTATACCTAGATAGGACATAGAACTGACACCGAAGATCAGATTCATACCCTGGAGTACTTCTGTATCATTAGACTGATAATCAAGATATTGCCCAGTGATATAAGTCAATGTGGGTTGGCAGCAATCAACAATAATTAATCCTGCTCAATAAACTTAATTACATAGCACTTCAGATTAGGTCAGGTTTCACATCAATCCCGTTGCTCATAATGACTTTTGCCTCTCTGGAAGTGTACCAAGAATTTCCCATGTTATTTAATTTCAAAACAGTCATCTGACTCTGAATAACCATGTGTAAAGCCCACTAGAATTACTTATATCTACATCTACCTTGGCCTTATTATCGTGTGTGTGTGTGTGTGTGTGTGTGTATTATTTTGGGCGTGCAGTAGGAGGCGAACGTGGGACTGTATGTGCCATCGCTGCCGCCTCCCCTCCCTGTTCTTGGCGCCAGCCGAGCAGCTGTCCCACCACTGCCTCGTGGAGCAGGACTCTGCAAGGCTTATTGTGCTGTTGCATGCACGACTGCAGGACTGCTGCAAGCTTCATCATACCGGAACAGCTGGCTTCCTGCCGCTCGCGGCTGTGCCAGTATGTCGAACCTTGCAGTAGTGCTGCTGTTCGTACATGCAATGGCACAAGCCTTGAAGAGTCCTGCTCCACGAGGCAATGGCGGTGGCTTGACGAGTCTCACACAGACTCATTTCTGGCAGGTGAGACGTGTTGGGCCACGAGATGCGCGTCCTACCTGACATTTGTAGCTCTGTCGCGTTCCTTGGTGGTGTGTCCAGGGAAACCCATTGTAAAAGAAAACTTCTTGCAAATTCAATCAAATTTATCGAACTTGTGAGAAGTTTTCTGTTACAACGTGCTTCCCTGGACACAACAGCAAGGAACACGACGAAGCTACAAGTGTCAGGTAGGACACATGTCTCACGGTGGGACACAATTTGGGGGTGGCAGGTGAGGCAGGGTGGGCCGTGAGACGCGCATCTCAGTGGCTGCAGCTTCCATGGGGGTGGGCATGACGGTGGCATTTCCAAAAGCAGCTTGGGAAAACCTAAAAACCCAGGCAACTTGTCACTTATGCGCTCTCTCTCTCTCTCTCTCTCTCTCTCCTGGCCAAAAAAGCGCCCGCTGCAAAAAGAGCGGTTCCCGCCCGGGAGAGTGAGCACAAATGAGAGGTGGGCATGCGCAGGCAGTTTTACCAACTCCCTCTGCCACTGCCTTGTGCACACCCCGCGGGACTGACTTACCTCCTCTGGACTCTGCCTCCAGTGGCATTTTGAAACATGCTCTGCCTGCGAGGAGGAGGAGGTGAGGCAGGGATCGAGGCTCTGGAGGGGGGGGGAGAGCCCCACCCCCCATTTGCCAGCGAGATGTGGAAGGGCCCTTCCAGCCACCTGCCCCAGGATCCTTCTCCCTGTACCTCCGGCTCGGTGGGTGACTCTTTTGGCAGGCTCTGTAGCGGGACCCTCCCGCTGCCTTAGCTCTTTCTTGCCACACCACGCCACTGGGCATGAGTTCAATCGCTGGGTGAGTTGCTACTACTGCCTTCTCTGTCTCCAAGGAAAGGGTGGGGAGCTTGGAACAAATGGGCAAGAGCGGGCGGCGAGCAACGTGCCTCAGTAAGAGCATGTTCCTCCCCTTTCCCTGGAAAGTAGTTGGGGGCCTTATTTGGGGGGGGGGCTTACTTCAGCACATGCATTGAAAAGCCTGATTGGCCTTATTATGGGGACATGTATTATTTTCAGGGAAACACTGTATATTCAATAAACTTCATACAAGCAGATTCAAGGTCTCAAATATTTAGGTGAATTCTTGAGCAGACTCCACTGAATCTGTATTTTATCCAGTTTGTTTTTTTTCAGTGGAGTGAAAATAAATCTGTGTTACCTGAGAAAACCTAGACTACTCTTTTTACTAAAATGAAACATGAATATCAGCAAGCAGTGCTTGTCTTGGGGGAACAATGGTCTTTTTATTTTTTACTCCGTTATAACCCATCCAAGTCTTCAAATTGGACAGAGTGTAAAAACTGTAAGATAGATGCATACATAAATGAAATAATCCAAATTTACTTTGGGCAGTATTTTATATAAAGAACAGCAGAAACCTGAGGTTTTTCTTGAAAAACAATTCCACTATCCAAGTGTTGTGAAGTAGAGTTGCAAGGTAAGAAAGATATATGGATGCATAGTACTATAATTAGGTCTTACTTGCTGATATTCAGAATGAAGTTTTGAAGAATCTAATTTTGTGCATTCAATTTGCACTTTATCAGACATGAATGACATGGCTTGTAATTGAAATATAAACAGGAGCTGTGTGCATATTGCATCCATCTAGGTGGATTAACCTTAGATCCAGATTTCCAGTGTCCAGTTACGTTATTCCTTTATTATCTAAGAACTTATTGGGTATTACTGCACAGTCAAAATTTAGTATTATTGAAAATAGAACAATTAAGTCCATGTCCCAGAATTGTCAAATAAATATGGTCCAGCAGTCCAAGTTATTGAAGAATTCATCTTTAGATACTTAAAGACAGTAGTGTGAGAAACATATACTTACTGAAGTTGTTTGAGTTGGGGATCCCGAACTTGTGGGCCAGGAAGGTACAAAATCTGTAGCTGAAGAATCCCAGATGGATGAGGGAACATTGCTAAACTCATTCCAGTTTCGCTGAGCATCCTGACCATAAACAGACTGTGACGCTCCAAGTTTGCTGAAAACTTCTAAGAGACGGCAAGAAAAGTAAGGCAGATGTAACTTCTATTTTAAATACAAGGCCTTGATTTTGAATAAATTAACAAAACATTGGCATCCTGAAATAGAAGGCTAAATCTAATCAGATGTTAGCTATATAAGTGTACTGCAGATACTGTTTGAGAAGACCAAAATGTCTTTACTATAATTTATACGCTGCCATAGAGCAATTCAATAAAAACATCCAGAATTTTATTTTTTTATGATTGTTTTATAAGTCAGCCTTTTGCTGCCACTTATACTTTAGTTATTAAATTATTGTTTTTTAAAAATTGTCTTAATTACTTCAATTTTGCTAAATACCTTAGCGGGAGATTATCCTGGATTTAAAATGATTCCCACCAAACAAAACAAACAAACAAACAAATGAGAAACTATTTATAAACTTAAGACAAAAATACTATGAATCTGTCTCCTCTCACTTTACCAATCTATGCTAAATCTAAATAAAGACAATCCTGGGATTTCTCTATAAAATGTGTACATGTCTCACATTTGTGTACGCATACACCTCAGAAGCCCTGCTGCAATAAAGGAAAGGGCCAGGCTACTAAAAGGTACTATTAAGAGATAGATTGGTTATGAAATGTATATAGGTAGTCCTTGTTTTGTGACTGCCTCATTTAACGACTGTTCACAGTTATGAAAGAGATGAAAAAGTAACTTTGTGATCAATACTTTCATTATGGCCTTCACAGGTCTGTAAAGCAAAGGAAAGCTGAAATGACACAATAAGGACAACCCTGGCTTCACTTAGCAATGGTTTTCTTAACAATTGAGTTGCCACTCCTAATTTTGGTCATTAAAGGACTACCTGTGTATCATTATTAAATAAACTTATTTCCTAACTAACGTTTGTCTCATACACAGGAACACACAAAGGCAGACATCTGCATATTCTGTTCTCTCCTTCCAGCAGAAATAACCATCCCCCATGCAATACAAGTGGAAAATCTTAAAATACTTCCATTAGAATATAAATGCAAAACTTGAAAACATCAGTATTTAATATTTGTAATATTAGTCAGAATAATTAACTACTGTCTGAAGAAGTGCATAAGTATATTAGTTGATTTTTGGATTTTTTAAATTCCACCTTTATTATTTTTACAAATAATTCAAGGCAGAAAACATACCTAACACACCTTCCTGCTCCTCTTTTTCTCACAACAACAACTCTGTTAGGTGAGTTGGGCTGAGAGAGTGATTCAGCTGGCTTTCATGCAGGACTAGAACTCACTGTCTCCTGGTTTCTAGCTTACTGACTTATGTTCTACTCACATCACTTACCTCCAGTTAAATTAAAAGAGTTTCCAAATGCTGAGAAAGAGTTCAAAGGTGTAAAATCTGGGCTGCTAGGATTGCTAAGAGGACTCCACAAACCAGAACTAAGAGAAAAGAGGGGCATTTTTTTAAGGAAAATTCATTTCTGTAAGATAACCCCCAAAATACAATTAAACATTATATGGACTATCAATTTCAGCAACTCAAAATCATATTTAGTGAAAATACTAATAGAAAAATTCCTGCTCTGAGTTATTGATATATGCCATGAGAACTGCACTTAAAAAAATTAGATAATTTATAAAATAATTAAATAACTATATTAAGTCACTTTTAGTTTACCCATAAAAGTCAGAAAGGCATTATCATTCAATACCATGTTGGATTTTTGAACCACTCTTCTAATAAAAAACTGTAGACATGTAATGCTATGCTAATTTGCTTGCCCTTCAGATTCAGAAAATTTAAATAAGGCAAGTTTTTAAACATAGAAAAACAGAGACGGAAGCTTCTGAAACATATCCTAATAGGTTTAGAGTTTTTTATGCTTTTTAAAATGTTTTTATGTTTTAAAAAGATTACCTGTCAGAGCCATCGCTGTCCACAGCTGTGTGTGAAATGCTCATACAGCCAGAAGGCTCAGCTTTAATTGGTGA
The DNA here is from genome assembly GCA_027560375.1 of Imantodes cenchoa. NCBI lineage: Eukaryota > Metazoa > Chordata > Lepidosauria > Squamata > Dipsadidae > Imantodes > Imantodes cenchoa. Next base: position 40,347 of record JANHGD010008082.1, on the reverse strand, counting down.
AGACTTTGTTAGGCCACTGCCACCTGGAAGTTTTAATTAGCAAATAAGATGATATTGGAATTGCAGGCTACGACAAAAATTGCTTTTCCAAGTTTCTGTGTTACCTGGGCTTTTATCATATCCAGCAGCTACAGCCGCAAAAGTAGGATTTCCATTCCTGCCAGGAAGAGAAGCTGCCTTTGTCACCTTATGCTTGGCACCACTAAGCAGTTTGCTTTTCGAGTCTCTACAAAAGGTGGAAAGACGTATATTATTCCTTACAATGTACTAATATTGGAATTTGTGGTGACAATTTATATCCTGTGCAGAGAGCAAAACAATGTGAACTGTTAATATGATTATAAAAGCTAACTATTACAAGTAGAGGCAGTCCTTGTTTATTGACAGGAATTGGGACTGGGAACTCTGTTGCTAAGTGACATGGGTGTATGGCGCAAAATCATATACAAAAGCAGTTTTGGCACTCCTAGTATATGCTATTCTCATCCAAACCCACTTCTTTCATATTTGTTTTAAATTAACTATTACTAACTCTTGTCAAATTATTTAGAAATCTGAGTCAATTGCTAAGAATTTAAATATATCTCAATCTTCTATAGAAACATTTATCTTAAGAGAATCTCTGAATCAATTGCATTTGGAAGAGAAGACAAATTTTCAGAACTTTCAGCCATAAAGAAAAGGCATACACTAAAATGTATTTGATACAATAAAGGGTATAAAACTCTTGCGTTTAGTTTTTATCTGAACATACTTGCAGTTGTTCACAATGCTGCTATAACTATTCCGTGTGGCATAGGCCAATGACGCAGGTGGTGGAGATGGAGAGGCAGATGTTGGTGAGGTCTTTCTTTGCTTCAGAAAAGCATCTGCACTAATTGTTTGCAGAGACAACTTATAAAGGTTGTCAGAAGCTGGAATGAGAACACAATTATTAAAGTCCCTCATATTCATTTTCCTAAAAAACATTTAGTAGTGTCCTTTAAGCCAGATACTATATGCTACTTAAGGCTGCATGTTATTCAAGACAAACTAGGGAGGGCCGGTCAAGCCCAGTACATCTAATTTGCAAAAATAGTTTCAAACTCTCACCCACCTCCCCTCTATTTTTATAATAGTTTTTCCTAGGACAGTTCAGGGTGGTGGTGGTTAAAAATAACTCTTTCAATGTATTTTAAGTTTTAATGTATCTTACTAAAGGACTGTGTGAACATCCTTATACATTCATTTTAAAGAAAAATCTGTCTGAATATTGAGATTGAGATTCAATAATATTGAAGTTATTGTCTTGTGGTATTTTAAGTTTGAACATTTTAGCAATTTCCCCCTATTCAGTGAAAAACTGAAACGGGTGTTGGTCTTGATCTGTACAAAAGAAATTCCAATTATTTCTTCCACTAACAAAAGAATGAAAGTCTGATATATACGAGCTTCAGAAATTCTGTCAAGCTCTCACTGCAGAAGAATTTACTAAAGAGACTCAGCAAGGTTTGAAAAATATTATTTCTTGTGTAAGTAACCTTTTGTACTAAATTAGAGAACCCTGTGATTCCTTGGATGGTGGTTTCACAGAAAAGCAGTGGGAGTGGGAACAACTTCCAACTTCCTGCTGCCTTCTCCATTGGCTTTCCTTGCAGGAAGCTGGCAAGAATTATTGGAAATCACAATCATGTGACCATGGAGATACTGCAATGGTCACAACCTTGCAAATAAAATTAGACTAAGTATTGTAGAAATTTAAATTCCGCTAAAGTAATGAGTTCCAGATTTTTATACATTCTTTAAGTTAGTGGATTTTAGGCATCTTTAGTCAAAAAAACTGTAGCAGTATAATGCAGAGTTTAACTTGAGGATACAAACAGATAAGCACAATGAGAATTTTAGCAGTATGTAGATAACCTTCAGAATAGGTAGGTTTCACTTCACTTTCCCTTTATTGTTTTGTTGAAAAAGAATTAGGCTATGTCATCATAAAGTTGAACTGATACATAGTAGAGATGCATGAAATGGAAAATATCCTTTTTTTAAAAAAAACCTGAAGTGTTTTGAAAAGTTTTGCTGAATTTTTAGAGATTGGTTAGAGTCTTGCAGAAATGAAACCTGAAACATTTGGTTGTTCTGTGCTTTGAATGAAACAAAATCCAGAGGGATTCTATAATGATTTTACAAGGTGGGGAGGTTAAGGCTGGGGAGGTACCTCCTCCTCTTCCACATGGCCTGTGTGCTGACCCAGCCAGCCTCCAAACTTCCCAGCACCTTCCCACTCCTTAACTATCACCACTGATGGCCCCCCTTCAGGATATTAAAAGAAAACCTCAGTATTCTTTTTGGTCTAAATTTTTAATCCATCCAAGCCATTAAGAAGAATTCTATTTTGATTTATACCAGAAACAAAACAGCACTTTTTTATGCAGGTCAAATCTAATATAGCACATATGTTTCAATTTGGACATAGGCCAGTTAAAACAAGCTGTTCTGATACAAAATGTTTGCACATCCATGACTTGGCGGATACTTACAGCTGCCTTCTTTGTGAATTGGTACTGAGTCCCACTCTGGTGGTGGTGAATCTTTTTCTCCTTCTGAACTGCTGGTATTGCCTAATTCTTGACCAGAGCCACTAGAGAAAAACTTTGCTAATGATGATGGCCTGCTATCCATCATTTTCATGCTTGTACCTTCAGAGAAATAATAAAAAAGCTATAATTACTAAGAAACCTCTTTAGCCTCACATGTAAGATCAATAAAGAATAAAAGAGAACTGAAGCCCATTTTAAATTATTTCAAAAATCCTTATTTTAGCAGCGTTGAACCATACCTTTCATTTTCTGGAAGCTTCTTGATTTAAGTCCATTTGTGCATGTATGTGGAGCAGATAGCTTTGATGAAAAGTTTTTGTGCTGTTTACTTTCAAGTGATGAACACGATGCCTCGAAGGAACTAAAGCAAAATTACAAGCACAAAAAAAGAAGTCTTTGTAGTAGACTGACTGGTAAAAAAAACAACTTACACTCCTAAAATGCAGAACTGATTATCAGCTTCTATGATCTTCATCAATATGATATTCTTAGATTTAATTGTTGCAACAGCAGAAAAATGTCTGATTACATTTTATTTGCAGAAAGACTTCTCTTGGGCAAAATACTCCATTAATTATAATTTTCCTTTTCACAGTTCAGAAGACATCACATCAACAGTTACTGATTCATTTCTGTAAATCATGTAACAACTGAGACTAAAGGACACATCATTTTCCATATACTTAGTAAAGAATGTAAAACTATTTGGATTATATTATGATTGTATCTAATTACCTTGGCTTTAAATCTGTTGGAACATCTTTCTTGCTCATTGAGAATTTTTTGCTTTTCTGCTTTATATGTATTTCATTTTCCTGTTTCTCTGGTATTACCTGTTTTCCCTTTTGTTTTTCTGGCTCCTGAAAGTAGAAATGGCATGATTGAAACCTTTAAATATATTCAAGTTGGGAATAAGATTCTAGAAAGCAGTATTTTCAATATGGGAAGGAGTGGGGGCATAATCTCAGACTGACAGAAGGAAAGTTCAAAAGTAATGTTAGAAAATATTATTTCACAAAAAGAGTAGTGGAAGATTGGAACCAACTTCCAGTGGAAGTAATGGGTCAATCATGAATAGCTGAGTTTAAACATGTTTGGGATAAACACATGTCTATCATCTGACAAAAATTAAAAGTAATTTAAAAAAAAAAATATTTAAAAATAATAAATTAATTAAAAAGGAAACAAAAAACAAACTCAAATGGCAGACTTGATGGACTACTACCATGTTTCCCTGAAAATAAGAACCGGTCTTATATTTTTGGGGCTCCAAAATAAGCACTGAAGCTTATTTTCAGGTAAACACGATTTCAGGGTGATCAGCCAGGCTGGGCGCCCCACGTCGTAGCATGCGCACAAGAGGCGGCGGCTGCAGACAGCCAGTCCCTTGGTCAACGCACTCTGAGACTGTGTAGCCTGAAGGTGAGTTGATTCCCTGTCCAACTCACCTGTGCTGCGTGGGCTGCGGCTGCTGTTGGACACCGTCGGCCCGCGCACTTACCACCTCCTGTGCTGACCATGCCCACCCCCTTCACTGGGGCTTGTTTTTGGGATAGGCCTTATATTAGGCACATGCTTTTAAAAACCAGGGTAGGACTTATTTTTGGGGTAGGACTTATTTTCGGGGAAACACGGTAGCTCTTTTTCTGCCCTCAGTTTTCTATAGTTAGATGTTTCTAAATAAAAAAACCCAAAAATTTTAATTGGATTTCATATTTTTTAAAAGGAAAGAATAATTTTATTATACATCAATTTTTTGTTCTCCAAGTCGTCTTACAAAAATGATCACATATTTATTAAACATTATGGATTAATCTTATACAACTTCATTCTCTTCTTATCTAAAAAGTTGGATTAATATAATTCTACCCTCCAGAAATAGCCTTTTAATCATATAATCTAGTTTTTCATTTTAAAATTAACATTTAGAAATTTGAAAACTGTTTATATCTGTTTTCTGAGTATTCTTCCTAAAAGCTATTTCAAACTTTAAAAACCACTTGAACAGATCTTCAACTAAATAATCACTTTTCTATAATGCTATGCCTTATAGCTATGGATGGTTTGTCCAAAGAACATTTTGTATCTCTCTAAAACTCTGGATACTTACTGTTACATGCACTGTCGATTGGCCCTAATCCCACTCTGGCAGTGGTAAATCTATTTTTCCTTCCAAACTGATGGTTTTGTGAATTAATTGTGAATTAGGGGACAGGAAGGAACTTTGCTAAAGGTTCAGCGCAAGATTGCCTCATATTTTAACACTATAAAATACAGCAACAGATGGAAGCCATATCAAATAATATATCTGCTTGTTTATTTCTGAAACAGATTAATCTAAAACTTAAAAACTGCAGTGATGTTGATAAGTAAAAAAAAATTCTACTGAAGACATTGAATAGACAAGATTCTAGTTTTTAAAATGCTATCCAAGCTATTCCTATTAAAATTCTGTACCTCTTTCAGAACGGCTTCTGTATCTGGGTTTGAAGTTTCTGTTGTGGTTGAAGAACTGTCATCATCTGCTAGAGCATCTCTTAATTCATCCTCTTGTTGCCTACCCTTTCCCCTGTGTTCCTTTTCTTCACGCTTCTTTGGGGGCTTAGATTTTCGCTGAAATTGTTTTCCTTTCCCTAGGATAATGAAGATAGTTACATTGTTACAAAATTTATTAAATGTCACAGATCAATATTCGTTATAAAACATTAAACAAACAGATATCAAACTAAAATAGTAAAAAAGAAAATCATAGCTAGATGTGTTCTTACATGACACATTCTGATATAAACTAATTTCTGCTTTGGATTGTTCTTATCGTGGTCATAACAAAGCAGTCTATTGCTATATTTTTCTACATTGCTAAGGAATTATAACTACCGTATATTCCTGCGTATAAGACGACTTTTTAACCCAGGAAAATCTTTGCAAAAGTAAGGGGTCGTCTTATACGCCGGTAATGAGGGCT
>JANHGD010008082.1:3095-14140 GCA_027560375.1 Imantodes cenchoa | reverse complement strand
AAAATAAATAAATAAACCTGTCTTTTAACAGTATTTGGAGAAAACCAATTGTCCAGGCCATATTGGAGGAATTCCAAGATTTGTGGCACAGTCACCTTTGTAGGAAGGATATCGGCTGACTCGCACCAAGCACAGAATGTCCTGCAGGTAGAGTCAAAAATACGCACCGTGGAAGGTCGCCTGGATGGTCTTGATGACCCTGGAGGAGTAATTGTCCTCCCTCAGAGTGCTCCACTCAAGCGCCAGGCGGTCAGATGTAGCCACTGTAGTTCCAGATGAACCAGTGACTCCTGGCTGAGTGAAACCTTGACCTGAGGGATCCTCCAAGGTCTCTCCACCGATAGTCCCACCAGGTTGGCAAATCAATGAGCAGAATCTCTGCCCTCTCTGCTATTGTCTTACAAATGACCATGGGGATTAGAGGAAGCGGGGGAAGGCATAGAGGAAGTCCAGAGGCCAAGGACATCGAAGGGCATTGACCCCCTCTGCCCCGGGGCTGGAAATCTGGTGTAGAATCGTTGCAGCTGAGCACTGGATGGGGTGGCAAAGAGATCTGCTACTGAGGTGCTGAACTGGTCCAAGAGTTCCCAAAACACATCTGGGTACAGGCCTCACTCTGCTTGATCACTAGATTCCCTGCTGAGCCAGTCCGTCTGCACATTCGCCACCCCCGAGATATGCTCTACCACGATGGAAAGTAGGTGCCTCTCTGCCCAGGCTCCCAACTGCTTTACCTCCTGCACGAGGAGCTTTGATTGTGTCCCCGCCCCGATGGTTCACATGGGCCTTGGCGGCCATATTACCCATCAGTACAAGGACGTGCTTGCCCTCCAAGGTGCTCTGGAATTGACAGAGGGACAGAAGTACTGTACATAGCTGCAGCAGGTTGATGTTTAGAGCCCTCTCGCTCTGGTTCCACCATCCTTGTGCCATCTGGGAAGAAAGGTGCACCCCCCAGTAGTAAAGGCTGGTATCCGTAGTAACAGTCAGCCACTCAGGTTCTTTGAAGAAGCAGCCCTTGGTGATGGCGGGGGACATCCACCAAGCTAACGACTGGGAGACTTCCAATGGTACCAGGACATTGGCCAGAGTTGCTTCTGTCTGTCCTCTGAAACGGCAAGAGAAACAATTGGAGGTCTCTGGAATGCAGTTGTGCCCAGGGAACTATGGCAATGCTGGACGCCATCTTGCCCAGGAGCTGAGAGAACAAGGCCAACGGAACAAATCACTCCCTTCTGATCTGATGAGCTAGGACTCTGAGGCTGGTCTGACGCTCCTGGGACAAGTAGACCTTGCACTCCACAGTGTCGATAGTTGCTCCCAAATGGAGCAGCCTGGTGGTAGGGACAAGATGGCCCTTCTCTAAATTAATTGAGAACCTGTGGTGTCCAAGGGTTTGGATGGTGATCCTCAAGTTCTGCTGTGCCTGAAGGGCCGTGGAGGACTTAATCAAAATGTCATCTAAGTAACACTGAACACGCACAGGCTGAGCCCTGAAATGGCAGCAAAGGCAGCTAACACTTTGGTGAATGTCCGAGGTGCCAAGGAAAATCCAAATGGTAAGGCTCGATATTGATAATGTGAGTCATTGTAATAAAATCTGAGGTATTGGCAATGGAGAGGTAGGATGGGAATATGGAGGTAGGCCTCCATTAAGTCAATAGACGTGAGGAAGTCACTTTCCCTCACACCTGCCAGAATAGAGTGCAGAGAGTGCATCTTGGACCGTCAATATTTTAAGAGACGGTTGAGACGCTTGAGGTCCAGGATGGCCCTCCAACCACCCGAGGATTTGGGAATCACAAATAATATTGAAAAAAACCCCTGCCAGTGCTGATCTTCAGGCACCTGCTCGCTGGCTCTAATGTCTAGCAGGTGCTGAATGGCAGACTGCATGAGACCACGCTTCACATGGTCATTGATTAATGTGCACCGGAGGAAAAGCCTCAGAGTGGGGCCACAAATTCTAGGGATAGACCTGACCTCACGCTCTCTCTCTGACCCACTCGTCCGACGTCAGAGTCTCCCATTGGTCTGCAAAAAGGGCTAGCCAGCCCCTGACGGCCCAGAGACCAGGCTGCACCATTGACGCTGTACAATGTTCACAAATAGCCTCGGGGACGGAACAACCTCTGCTTGTGCAATAGGCTCGATAAACAGCAAATCCTGATGGGGATCAGAAACATCAGGGACAGGTATGGCAGTGTGGTCCCCGAGACCGGCAGTGTTAAATAAGAGTGCTTTAAAAAGGCTATTCAGTGGCTGGAAAAGGCTGGTTGATCTGGGGCAGGCCCTTTGTCTTTTGAAAGTTCCGCCTCCCCTTGACCACCCTCCTAAAAGGCCAGATATTGGCTGTGTTGAGAGGGAGGGTGTGGCTCAGGAAGATCTGAAAGTCCTCCTGTGTTAGGTGGTGGTCAAAGGCTGGAATATAGGCTTGCCTTGATTGCTGCTGGAGCGCAGCTGCAATGCCCTTCTGAATGGCCTCCGAAATGATGTCCTGCAAGCCAGGCTGAGCCACCAATGCTGCCTCTAACTCAGGTCTAAGGCCAGCCACTGTAGGCGTAAAGGTGGCTTCTTGTGTGCCCCTTGGCAGCTGAGGAGGAAGCTCCATACAGGGGCCAGCAGTGGCATGAATATCAGGCAGAGGCCCCCAAAGGTCTGCATAAGGGTTGTCCAGATTAATAGGTAGGAGAGAGCTGTGCCCTGTATCCCTCCCTGGGGACAGGGAGCTACTGGATTTGCTATGGTGCCTGCTAGACTCCCCAGCCTGAGATGACCCATGGGTCTTGTGATGGCTAGCATGCTCATAAAGGTGGTCAAGAGCTTTGTAACTCCATTTCTCAAACTTCTGGGCAGCCTTGGAACTAGAATGAGGCTTTTTTTCCTTTTGAGATTTTAGACCTGTGTTTTTCCCTAGCAACAGGGTTAGACAGCTCAGCATTCTCTGCATTGGCTGCAGGGGGTGCCAGAGAGCTTCTCTGCTTTCCCACTCTCTGGCTAACTGTCATTCTATTTGTCATTTTATTGGGGCAGCACCAAGTCACGGTGTCAAGTGACAAATTTAGCCTCAAATACGACCGCTAGCCCCAAATTCCTGCAAGGAACGCTTGTAGGGCGGCTGGAGCAAGCTCTTTAATGCCAAAAGGCACTCAATCAATCAACAAGCAATTTGCAGTCATCCGGATCATGCGTGGAGCGAAGCTCCTTAGAGCAGCCCCTTAAGTCTCACTGGAGGCAATCTGTGGAGTGCAAGACTCCCAGGGCTAGCCGAAGTGCAATGGAGGCACTGGCTCTCAGGCGACAGAGGCAAGAAGGATGGTCTTTGTAATCAGACAGCAATTTCTGGTGTGGAGCACGAAACTCCGGGCCACCGGAATTCACAGAGCTCGAAACTCCAACTTCAAAGGCTCAGCTCGCAGCTGTTTTAGGAGCTGAAGCCCCAGCGACAGACTGAAGAGCGGGAAGCTCTTCCCGAAGGTGATACCGGCTCCGGAGTCCAAACAGTTACAGTCTTTTTCTGTCGCTTCTGAGCCACAGGGATAGCGGAGAGGAGCAAGGCCCTTGCATGTTTCCCTGGCTGTCAAATTTGACAGCGACCAGAACCAAAGCCCTAGCCGCTGAAACCGAGCAGGCAGGGACTCAACCTAATGGAAGGGAGTCAGCTGAACCTAAAAAAACTCACAAACTGTAGCTCTCAATAGAACAGGTGTAGAACAGCAATCCAGGAGGAAGAGGTGACATGTCTGTCCTCGCTGAGGGATTGAGTCAATGCTGGGGAGCCCTAGCAACAGAGGAGTATCTTAAGAAGATTCTGACAGACTCAGTCCAATCAGTGAGCAGACAAGGTCAATCCATCCTGGATGCTGTCTCCATCCACTATGGAGAAGTACAAGAAGTTAAATAAGTGAAGTCTACTGATATAAAATTGAATATAGCTTATTCTCTCTTTTCTCCATTTTACAAATTACTCTATAACTGAACTTTGACAATATCATTAAGAAAAATTCCACTGTAATAGAACAAAAACAATGACTTGTAATATATATGATGGGAGGTTCCCTTTCTGTTTAGTTTTGTGTGTGGGCACGCGCGCACACACTATTGAACAGGCATTGTATACTTATCACAAATTCAAGTTTATAAATGCTACTCATGCAAAAATTAGTTAAACTGGTAGAGTATAAACATTTATATTTTTGAATGTGCAGTAGCATGGGAATTACTTACATTTATTCTTAAAGAACATAAAAAGAAATTGCCTTGAATCAAAAATAAGGCCAAAAAAAGTGTTTTAACAATAGTTGCTTATTAAGTCAGAAATATAATTGAAACACTTAATATTAGCTTTTAGAGATTAGAGTTACTCAGCCTTTTATAATAATGAATGAGCAAGTTAGGAAAGCACTCCAAGTGTGCTAAAAAAATTAAGGTAATCCAATATCTAATTGTCTCATAGTGCAAAGCATTCAATGAATTCCTGCAATATCAGCATACCATTTATTTTAACAAAACTTTCCTCTAACCCATCGCAAAAGCCGAAAACCAAAAAGAATCTTTTGAAAATTCCAAGTAAAAGCTTACTGGAAAGGAAGGTGGAAGCAGAATGTGTTTTGGAGAGCAAGTCAAGGAGCCTACAGCAATGACAGCCTTCACAGGAATTGTTAGGATCTATAGAAAAGGGAAAAAGCAATATACAAATGTAATAATTTGAATCTCAGATTAATTTTTGTATCAACACATTTCTACCAATAATATTTTATGCACTATGAAAAGCTATTTTATAAAACATATGTAATGCTTATGTTCACTTAAAAAATTGAAATAACAGCCACCATTATTTTCAAAGATCCACTACCCCAGAATTGAAAATCAGAAATAAAAACAATTCATGTATCAGATTTGTAATTAAGAAGTTAGTGCTTCTTAAAGAAATCAAACTGCCCCGTGCTCTGCATTTTGGGGGAGGGGGTGTCCCTAGGTCATTTTTATGCTATAGCAATGTAGTACTTTTCCTGTGCACTTAATCAAGTTACAAAAATATCAAATTAATATAACTTACTTTCAGAAAACACTTATAAAAATAAGTAAAACTTCTGGTTTTGACATCTAAAAAAGTTGTTTATGTAGGTAGTTCTCAACTTACAACCACAACTGGCACCAAAATGTTGGCCACTGAGCAACATAGTTGTTAAGCAAGATGCCCACGTAATTGCTTCACTCAACAACTGCAGTTCTGGCAACTCCCAGTTACAGTCATTAAATGATCTCCTGGAAGGTTAAGTGGAACTCAAATCCTCGCCACATGCAGCCCTTTCACTCTCAAATGTTCCTGCAGTCCGCCAAAGGATTCCATCTCATTTCCGTGCAAGTTGCACATAGGATGGACAGCAGACTGAAGATACAGAGCTTCTTTTCCTGCAGCCTACTGAAGAATTTCAGTTCCCCTCCATCTGTAATGCTCCTTGCTGGCTTCTCCATTGGAAGCTGGCAGAAAAGATTGCAAATGTTCATCACATGATCACGGGGAACTTGGCAACCAATCGTAAATGTGAGCCTGTTGCCAAGCACCCAAAATGCAGTGAAGTAACAGTGGTGGTGGTGGTGGATGTTTTAGGGGCTGTGAAGCACTCTTTTTGAGACCGTTATAACTTTGAACAGTGGTTAAATGACCATTCGTAAGCCAAGGGTTACTTCTAAAATAAGCAATCAAGGTTTTATAACAAATAATGAATATATTGGCAAGCAGAAAAAAGATCTGCAGTTGCAAATCAAAATAGTTACCTGGAAGTGCATGTTTTTTTTCTTTTAAATTTGTTTAAGTTTAGTTTCTACTTTCATATATAACATTTTCAGGATCAATATAATTTACATAATATAATATAATTTACAATTTAGAAGTACCTCATAATCTGTTGTTATTTGTATGGCTCCATCATGGATCCCTTCAAGTTCTTTCGGTAATAATTTTACTCTGAATACAGTATATGAACCAGGCATCAATGTTACCTGAAAAATAAAAGTAATTATATACTCCAACTTGGTTTCCTATTCCCCCCCCCAAAAAAAATTCAAGAGTCATCTGAGTGATTTGTATGTAGAAAGAGTAAGAACTATGCTTTATTCATTGTTTTAAATGTAAATTGCCCATCAATGTTATTTGTATCAGACAATATATTTTAGAACAGCTGTGTTCAGCTCAAATTTATCTTGAAGGCTGCATGAAGATTTATTATTATCCCAATGGACACAGCACTGAAATCTGATAAGGAAGACTCTGAATTCTTGTAATTAAAACAAATGATGCAAAGGAGTGTACAATTCCTCCTATTTCTTTATGTAGTTTTGTGGCAACAAGGCATTTCTTAATACTGCAGCAGCAATAATATTGAGGTCTATAATCAGCATAATGCCGGCATAACTGCTTATTCTTTCTGAGAATGACTGAACATCCATATAGTGAACCTAAATGGCCTGATGACTGCAGAGGATTGCCAGATCCTATTATTGCTTCTCTTATGAGGAGTTTTTTTACCTAAGATACCAGAAAAAGCCTTAGACCAGTGCAGGAACTTGACCCACCTGTCATTACCGTTCTCACTGCTATAGCTTCAGGATGAGAAGTGTGCTTCTGTATCTGGGTGGGTTAAGCTGAGGAGTGACTGCACTTTAGTTGCATTTCTCACTGCCTTAAGTTAAGAAGCATGGTGATTAACTTGGCATGGCCTTAGCAATGGTGTGAAGATGTCTTGATGTAGAGTTAGGAGTGCAGGTATCTCTGAGCTTACCTGTTCAGGAACAAAGCAGTGCTTCCTACTCTAAAGTCATGGGAACATGGAACTTTAGCAGTTGTGGTAGAAACTAGCTGCCCCTGATCTGTCCTATGACAAGTTGCAGTTTGAGATCCCCGCATGGCACACTTTATCATCAGACTAACAAAAAATTGGAAATGTGCTGCCTTCCTCCTTTTTGTCATTCTTCTCTAGGAGTGATTGACGTAAAGGCTCACAAAATGATCTTGAGGCTGGATGCAGCATGCAGTCTCTGTTTTAGTGATAGTCCTGCACTTTTGTTGGGGGCAGGAATTGGTTTATCATTAATTTATTTCAGGATATTTTTTTCATTTCCCCAAACAAGCCAACAGCTCTGGAATCCACAGAAAGTCTCCCGTCAAAACACTATCAGACAACCCTGCTTATCTTCCAAGATTAGCCAAGCTTAGATTATCAAATGAGGGTATCTTTATTTTTATCACTTTGAAATAAATTTCTACTTTTTTTTTTGAACAGTGGGAGAGCCAAGACTACCAGGAATTGCTTTTTATGTTGTGAAAACATCAGACACATTAAATATACTTAGACCAATTATGTTATTAAAAATGTAAATCATAATACATGTGTTTTATCTAGAGAATAAATACAAGAGGTAATAGAAGAAATGTGTAACTTACCGAAGTCTGATCCAATATATTGGCCTTTTCCAAGTCTGGAAGACTAGCAATTATTGTAGTTCTATTGCCTTTTTCAGCAGCTAGGAGTTCTATGGTCAAACCATCACCTATAACATTCCAGCTTTTTAGGAAAAGCTTAGAAAAATAGGGTAGTATTAGCATAAATATGAATGATGGGAAGGAAGGAAGGAAGGAAGGTAGGAAGGAATGAAGGAAGGAAGGAAGGTAAGTTCTTACCTGAATTGGATTGTTGTTAAGCACTGCAAACATAATGGTGCTAGTTTCCGTGGCACTTAATATACCAAAGTCAATTATTTGTTCGTCAGGTTTTTGAGGCAATATAAAATACTAAAAAGAATAACAATATTAACTGTATTAAAAAGGATACCTCGTATATCTGTTAGTATAGTGACTAATATAAATCTTCTTGTCCAGCCAAACATTGTTTATAATCATTGTAATAACATTGTATTTACCTTTCAGCTATCTGGCCTGAGATCACACCTCTACAGAAAAGCCAGTATCTGAATTCACTAATGTGCCAAGTCGAGATGTTTAAATGTAGCAGTATAAGTAACTAAACCCTATGCTCTAAAACCATTATGTATGTTCATTTCTGTCCCACTCACTTTGAATATGCCATTTAGATTAGGGCTTAGCACTGCATTTCAATGTCAGAGAGGCTATGCTTGTGAGTTGGCTTCTGCCTTGATTAGGTAACTGTCAGGAGATTACAAACCTCTCTTAGGCTCTTTTGCCTGCATGAAAAGAAAGCTTCCCAAAATCTTTCTCTTGCTTAATCTCCTCCCTTCCCCTGAAACCCAGATTTCTTCAATTAAGGAAACAAAAACAAAAAAGCTGGGAGAGTCACAGACTTGTTAATTCTCACATACACACTGCACACACAAAAAAAGGTGCTGAAACAAAACTCTCTGCCTCTCCAGAGCATTTCATTTTCTTTTTACATAAAACGGGGAGAGATAGAAGGGAGAAGAATGAGTTTGAAAAAAATTGGTAAATCCACAATGAGGCTACAATGTAAATCTACAATGGAAGTCTAAATCAAAACATTACATTATTCACATACTTTCTTGAATTATGGAATGGTTTATTTACATAGCAGGTAACAAAATATCTGCAAGTATCATCTGATTTTCTCTAGAAACAACACTCTTTTTAAAAACAGAATTTAAAAAGGAATAGAGCACTTGTTTCTATGAAACGATAGTCTTGCAAAAGGATGCTCAATGATACCTGCATATTTTCAATATCTCCTTTCCATGTGGCCAATTAATCAAGGTTTTTATTTTATATCCAAAATTTGCATTTTGCATGAGACATATTTCAAGTATTTACTTGAAAATTAAAAATATTTAAAGCCTAGATCCAAGCTCATGTCTTTTTCTGTGAAACTGGTGAATTTCAAAAAAAAAGTCTACTCTGCTCGCACATTTATTTGTATTCTGCTAAAAATCTAGCAGTAAAAAAGTTATGTATACCTGCATTTTTTCTGACATTAGCCAATGGGAGAAGGAGTTTCTCTTTGGATTTAGATCTCTCCTAAATTTGGCAACTTCTGATTTCATCAGGCTATTTTCCAAAGCACCAAATTAGCGCAGAAGTGAATTCTGCAGCTAGTGCATATTCTTTAATTTGGACTTAAGTAAATGGAAAGAGTAAAATTTGAAGTTTCATTTTGGGTTCAGATAAAACACTTCACTATATATAAAATTACAATGAAACTCAGTAGTTTTCAAAACAAGGGAGAGGGAAAAAAGTCAAATAATGTAGTACTCACATCTAAAAACCCAGTATATGCTCTCACAGGTAGATGAAATTTAGAGGCATTGGTAATGAGCAGAATATTATTATCAATGTGGAAAGATGATAAAGAAGCCACAAAATAAAGAGTGAAAATATATCTGGATTCATTTGGTGGAATTAAAACTGGTTTGCTGAAGTTGTGAACCTAGTTTAATAAATAAAGCAACAGTTAACTTTAAATATGATTTGTGTAACATTGAATAGTTATAAAATAATGCCATATATAATAGAGCTTACTTTAAATGTTGCTTTGATTTCTTCTGGAAGTATTATATCATGAATGAAGACTGCAAAATTGAATGTGTTTGTTAAAAAGATTGATCTTTCCACAGAGTCTGTTGGACTGTCACGAATATGAAACAATGTTGCTGCATGATCAAATCCCAAATATCTATTTCAAAAGAAGAACATTGAGGGGGAGAATAGTAATTATTACACATTTCTTTCTAACAATATTGGATTAAGATTGTTTTGGAAAGTTTAATACAGTACTTCTGCAAAAGGAGTTTTAAACCCAAACGTATTCATTTCCAGATTAAAAAGCCCAGGAGGGCCTTTGCGCAACTGCGGGTTGTGCGCCAGTTACGCCCTTTCCTGGACCAATAACCCCTACTGATGATCATTCATGCCCTAGTCACTTCCCATCTTGACTATTGCGACAAGCTCTACATGGGGCTGCCCTTGAACAGCATCTGGAAGCTCCAGTTGGTGCAAAATGCAACGGTCCACATAGTTTTGTACACACTTTGGTGTGCACATGTATCACCTCTCCTGCAGGAGATGCATTGTTTGCAGATTTGCTTCCAGGTGCAATTCAAGGTGCTGGTTGCCGCCCTGAGTCGCCATGTGTGAATAGGCGGCAATATAAATTTCCAAATAAATACAATACAATACAATACAATACAATACAATACAATACAATACAATAAATATCCCAATCGATATATTCTGCCCAAATTAGACAAAAAAGGTCATTCAAATAACAAAGAATGGGCAACTTCCAACTCCAATGCTGTATAGCAGTGGTCCCCAACCTTTGTGGTTTGGTGGCCCAGTGAGGGGGGTGGACCAGCCACGGCCCAGTACTGGGCCACGGCCAAAGGGTGCCCCCCTGCTATACAGAAATACCCTCTATTTGAATTTCAATAATATGAGTGTGATAAATTATACATTGGATTTAATAGAACTCAGCAGTGAAGGATATATCACTTTTTCCTCAAATGCAGGAAAACAATGGAAAAATCATAATCTTGCTTTGACACTGTTCAAATAAACAATATCCCGCAATCCTGAAGTCATTTCACATCACTATCAGGAGCTATGCAATTGTTTAAGTACCTATCTATAAAATGTTGTACAAAGTCAAAAATGCAAAGCAATTTTCAAAAACACATGGTAATGTAACCTTACCCATCCAATACTTCTGCTTGATATGGAATTTCAAGTTTTGAATAGGTCTTCTCTTTTGCTTTCACAGTTATTTTTCCAGAAAATTGTGCAGGTCGTTTTGCTTTTGATGCTATGTATACACATTTGCATACACATACATGAATAAAAAGAATCAATATTACTTTAGGTATATTTTCAACTACACATATTTTAACAAATATCAGACTGTAACTGTTTATTTTGATATTTAAACATAATACTGTAAGACATTAACTACTAACTAAAAGTGAAGTAATCCTTTATTTTTTTTAGTCAAAAGGAGATGATGGGGTCTTCAACAGATTCTTCACTTTGAATTGTTTTGTGTACTATTGTATATTGAATC
>JANHGD010008078.1:45084-56019 GCA_027560375.1 Imantodes cenchoa | reverse complement strand
AGCAACTTCCATGAATCCAGTGTCTTTTTCCCCACTTGGAACTGAACCCAGAAGGATATTCCTTTCAACAGTATGTTCCTATTTCATTATCCCAATATCTTTCTCATTCTCATATATCGTTATAAAGTTATTTCTCCTTTAACTGTAATCATGGTACCTTATTGATTTTAAATTCTTTACAGCTGCTATTGCAATTTGATAGTGGATTTGGAGTAATAAGGTTGGATGAACAGTGTAGCAGAGTAGATAATTAGCGTAAAGCAATATATTGCTACCTATTTTATATAGATTACCATCTTTATTCTAGTTAACCCCTACTTCAGGAGAATGGAAGATGTCTAATGAAAAGCTGGTGAGGTAAACATCTGAGTATGGCCTCTTTTTTAAAAGCATCATTTACCTTTTCAGAGATTGAGTTTGCATTTGCCCTCTGAACAAAGTTAAGCTGATGGGGGGGGGGATGCTGGAATTTGGTTTTAATACTGAAATCTGCTGCTTTTCTCCCAGGAATGCTCTGGAAGACTTCTTCTGCCCTTTTGTTACAGAGGTTGTTGGGTCAGTGCTCATTGTCAGCAAAGATTACGGCTGAATACATCGTAATAGTCCCTTTGGCAATTCTCTTCACCAGAGAGAACCTGACCTGTTCCGTAGCATTGCTTAAAAGACAGTGATGTTTATTCATTAACCCAAACGTCTGTTTGGTCTTGTTGGACTAGCTCATTATGTTTTCCAGATCTTATTAAAAAAAAAATCCAGAAAGGAAAGTGTAATTAGTTTCAGTAGCACCTCATGATATGCAATTTAAATCCTTGAGATGAAGGTATTATCAACCATTTCACTTGGCCTGCTATTAATCAACTGCAATCTTTCTTTCTTTCTTTCTTTCTTTCTTTCTTTCTTTCTTTCTTTCTTTCTTTCTCTTTCTTTCTCTTTCTTCCTTCCTTCCTTCCCTCCCTCCCTCCTTCCCTCCTCCCTCTCTCCAGCTTACAAAGTCATAAAACACAATATAAAATAACTAGAGCATTAAAATATTAAAAACATTAAGCATTAAACATTAAAATGTTAGGAGAAAATTCCACTTACATTTTCCATTTATACATTTTTATCCAATTTTTAAATTAATTTTAAGTGGGAACTTCTCCTAATCCACTAACCACCTTGTGTGTAAGACATCTTCATCAAGGCCCATCATCATGGAGTTGAAGTCCACCCATCTTCAAACTGCCAAGGTTGAGAAACACTGCTCTAGAGGCCCCTAGGACTATCTGCTGCTGTGTTCTGTGCCGGTTGTAGCTTCTGAATACACTTCAAGGGCAGCCCCATGGAGAGCACATTGAAGTGGACCAAATGTAAGATGATTATGCATACGCGACTGAGCACAGGGTCTCATGGTCTAGGAACAAGTACAACTGGTGCACAACATGAAATTTTGCAAAGGCTCTTTTAGCTACAGCTGCCATCTACTCTTCAAACAGAAGTCATGAGCTTAGGAGACACCGCCCCCCCCCCCAGGTTGTGCAGAGTCTGTCTAGGATAGTACAATCTCTTCCAGAACTCAAGATATTGAATTCCAGGATCCCAAAGGTCCATATGCCCATAGCCACTTTATGTTACCAGGTGATCAGCTGAAGCTGCTTGTCCCCCATTCGGAAATCCCTCTCCCCCAACCTTCAGGCACCACAAGAACACTGTGACAACATCACTTGTATCGCCTGGGATGAAGATACAAAGTTGATGATACCCCACCCCATTGTGTTGAATGATCTCCTCTCCAGTGGCTTCATGTAGATATTAAACAGCAGCCGAGAGAGTACTGAACCCCATGGTATACCACAAAGGAGTATCCATGGACTGCATCTCTCACTCCCTATCAACACTGATTGGGACCAGCCTTGGAAAAAGGGGCCAAGACAGCACAAAACTGCACTGCTCGGCCCCAAACCCCACAGCCAGCCCGAAAGAATATCATGTTCGATGGTATCGAAGGTTGATGAAAGGTCAAGAAGAACGAGGATCCCACTCTTGCCAGAGATCATGGACAAGTGTGACCAATGCTGTCTCCATCCCATAATCAGGTCTGAAACTTGAGTGGAAGAGCTCCAACAATCCATTTCATCCAGGACCCTCTGAAGATGCCATGCAACCAGCGGTGGGTTCTAACTTACTTCACACTGGTTCTCTTCCTCCTGCCCCACATGGCTGCACGTGCATTGCCGAACATTCATCCCCCCCAAAAGCCAAAAACAAGATGGTGGTGCATGTGCAGTGCCGGAAACTCAGCTTTTGCGCATGCGCAGAAGAAAAAAGATCAGCAAAAAAATTCAAAAAAACGTAAAAAAAAAAAAGAAGATGGTCAGGTCCATGGACCGGCACAAACAGAACTGGCTCCGTGACCTCACCAGCAGTTTGCTACTGGTTCTATAGAACCGGTGCAAACAGGAGGAACCCACCTCTGTATGCAACCATCTTTTCCGCTAGCTTCCCTACAAAAGGGAGGCAGGAATCTGGATGAAATTTGTCCAGGTGGGTGGGAATTAAGGAAGGTGTTTTCCATTAACTGGAAGAAAGGAAGATAGATAAAGGAGGAAAGAGGTTCAAAGAGGTTTATTTTTGAAAACAACAATAACATTCCTTCATGTTCTTAGAGTCCAGATCAGAGATGGAGGAATACCACCTGGGAATTTTTGCAAGATACCTTTCCCGGGTTTCTGGTTTTAACTAGCATTTGAAGATTTGAAGATGGGGTTTGAGAATAAGATTAGTAATGGTGGAAAAAATGAAAATGAAAAGGAGACCTTGCTCCCTAGCCTGGCTAATGCATTTGCGTTATTGCTTTAGTAATGCTTGCCATTTTTTTTTGTTTTGTTTTCATGATTGCATTTTTTGTGAGGGAGATCTAGACTTGCTGTATCAATACGCCATGACTATTCTCGATGTCACTCTGATCTCCAGGGAAACTAATTGCTTGGCTCATTCAATGAATGCGAAAGAGCCTCTTCATTAGAGCGATGAGGCTCACTCCTTTCTGCTCTATCTAAAATGAAAGAAAATATTGACTGGGGTCTTCTTTAGGGCTGTGGCTTTTTTTCTGGTAACTTTTTGTGGGGGCATACAAATAGGATATCTACTAGTTCTACCAGCAGGAACTGGTTGAGTATCATCTGCTCTGTTAACTGCTCTGAAAGCTCCTGTAGTAATGGGGAATGAAGGAAGGCTGCTGGAATTGCCATAGTAAAGAAAAAAAATACTTACAAAAAAACCCTTCACCTCTTGACTTTTCCTTTGTTGCTTGTGGATGCATCAATAAGGGGAAGAATGGATTAGGGAAAGTGGAGCTAGATGGAGGCAAAAAGATGAGAGGAAATACTCCTAATAGATATAATAAAAGACCTGGGCTGTAAAAGTTCCAGGAGGAAGCACTATTACAGACATAATAAATCCTCCTTCAGTCCCCATGAGCCTCAGGAGAATGTGTTATTCCAGGCTTAACTACAGGCCTAAGCAGAGCTCGCTTAACTAATAGCAAAGCACCATAAATGTAATAGGCTCCAGTTCCTATCTCAAACAACTTTAGTTGCAATAGGAACATGGCATTCCCCATGATCCATAGCTGATAGATAAATTACATGGTAGAAATGTGTTACCAATTGAGTAGCTGGGTGACGAAAAAAATTAAGAGATGAAAAAGATGGCTACATTTGAACTGAATTAAACATCTAAACAAGAATCCAAATATGTAGGACTGTCACAGCTGGGTTAGTGTGACTCTTGCACATTGGAGCCTATACTTACGCGCTCACAAGCTCTGTACACACGTGTCAGGAATTTGATTTGATTTCCCCAATTCAAAGATCTCTTTCTCTCTCTTTCTGCTTATCAATATACTGATAATTTATCTGGCTGACAAACCAGTTTCTGAAGGATAAGTTAAAGATGGGAATTATGTTTGAAGGATATGCATATTTCATGTAAGGTTTTCAAAATCTGGTGAGTTAAATACGAGTTGTCATTTAAACTGGTTTTAGGATATTTCATAGTTGCTTTGATGGTTCTATGGATAGAACGATAGCCTAAAACTAGAAAGAAACTTATTCTTGTCATTTTCAAACAGCAAAGGGCTACAATTGTTACAGATGGTTAGGGTTAGAATGAAGATGGGCATATAAATGCTTATCCTGCAGGGGGGGAAGATAGGCTGGGATGGGCTCTGGGATAGGCTGACGTTATACAGTCAGAGAAACAAAGGGAGATCTGAACAGTTTGCTTGACAGAGTTAGTGACTGCTTCCAAGGATATGCTAGACTTGAGCAAATCATCAGCTCAGAGAAGCTCCGCTATCTCCTAGCTGAGTGTTCTGTTACAGTGTCTTTCACAATTCCCCTCTCCCTCCTCCCACACCCACGCTCCCCCTTCTATGCAGATTATAAGGGGGCCCTATATGAGGAGGGGAGGAGGGAGGTGCAATGCTTCCAGAGCCTGGTGAATCTGCCTCAGCCAATCAGCATTGATTGTGCACCTGGTTGCCAAGCAACACAGAAGATGCAAAGACAGAAAATGCTCCTACCAGTAAACAGCGAGGAAGGAAGGCTGGGATGTGGAGAGGGAGGAGAGATAAGAGAGCTAAATATAGAAATGGAATAAAAATAAAGTTTATTAAATGCCACACTACTCTAATGCTTTAAAAGCCAAGGTAGGTTATAGGTGACAAGAAGCATTAATTTGTTCAGGACAGATATATATGGGAATATTAAAGTGGAAACTGTCATGTAAGAAGCAGCTTAACAGTTTTTACAAGGCTGAATCTTTTACTTTTTTCTGCTCTCAATGGGCCACAGCTTTTGGAATTAGATCATGTATGCCTACCGTCCCTGTCTTAATGTTCCCTCTTATCAGTACCCATCTTATGTATATAAACAATGTTATATCTATGTATAGTCAAATACGTACTTGACAAATAAAATAAATAAATCAAATAAATAAATAAAGACATGTATCTTGCTATACATTTGTAACAGTAGTGGGTTCTAAAACTCTTTAGTTACCAGTTCACGCGTGCGTGCGCGATGCTACTCTGCATGCGCAGAAGCTTCTGTGCATGCACAGAAGCGTCCTGGATGAGTGGGCGGAGTCTCCTGCCACCAGCGCTACCAGTTCTCAGAACCGGGCAGAACCAGGAGCAACCCACCACTGGTGCTTACACTTAATAAAGTTCAATTTTTAGCTTCCAAAAAATGATCACTCTCTCAAATTAACTATTACCAACCAACAATCTGTCTCCTCTAATAAGGCTAAAGTCAGTTACCTATTCCCCATTGCTAGTTCCTTATTCATATGAAAATCCATAATCATAAAGTTTATACAATGACAAAACTTAAAATTAAATGTTCTGTCTTTGACATTACAATACTCTGCCCTTCAAACAGTAAACCCCTTTTTACGACCCTGTAATCCTTTAATTTGGGGTAAATCAGGATGCAACTGAGTGTTTACTGGATGGATGCCCTTCCTGATGCCAGGCAGAGTTCAAGGGAAATATTTTATTAAAACAATAACAAAAATAAATTTTATTTTAATTGTAAACTGCCTGACTCTACAGCAACTCTGCGCATCTTAGAATTAATTTAAAAAAAAAGAAAAGAAAAAGAATACAAATGACTGAGCCCCAAACCAGAGAGATTCAGACATCATCTTAACCCAAAGCCTGGGGAGAACCGGGGTTTTAAAATTTTATAGAAATTCAAATGGGCAGGAGCAACACCTTTCATCCCCCTCCCCATCTATATAAATTGAAAACAACAGTGGAGAAAGGAAACTCATCCCAAAACAGTGCCTCTACTCCCACCTCCAAAATCAATTCAAGGTTGGCTGACAGTACTGAAAGCTGCTACGCAATCAAGGATTTGCCTGAAATGGAATAGGGGTTCCTGCCTGAGCAGAGAGTTGGACTAGAAGGGGCGTTGGTCTTACCTGACACTCCTCTTCTCATCAGGTGGAGCCAGCATTCAGGATGGATTGTCCTCGTCCACTCAGAATGAAGACCGAATCTCTTACTTTTTGCCGGATCCGCCCTCCTAGGGCCCAGCTTTGACGAGACCAAAGAAGCAGACTCAATGCTACCGACTGGACACAGTCAACGACAGGTAGGCTCCCCTTCCTGAACACATCAATAATGCGGAGACTGACATGCAAAAAGTCAGTCCAATGAGAAAAACAACCACGGCAACAATGCCAATCCAACAACGAGACGTATGCAGGAACCGACCTCCAAGGGCAGGGCTGAATGCTGTCTCCACCTGATGAAAAGAGGCACGTCAGGTAAGACCAACACCCCTTCTCCATCGTGGGTGAAGCCAGCATTCAGGATGGCACATACCAAAGCCAAAGTCCCCTGGGTGGCCACAGTCTAAGTCCGATTCACTGAAGACTCCTTGTAGACCCGCTGCAACACCCTACGGCCAAAGGCCATGTCTGCTGATGCAAATGTATCAATTTTGTAGTGGTGGATAAACTGGGGAGAGGCCCAGGTCGCTACCCAACCAACCTCCGCCAAGGACGCCTGAGACAGCCAGGCTGCCGATGTCACCACACTGCGTGTAGAGTGAGCTGTGATCCCCACCGGCCATGACATAGTGGAGAGTTTGTATGCCTTAGCAATTGTCCCGTGTATTCAATGGCCAATGGTTGTGGCGGACATCTTCGGACCCAAAGATTGCGGTCAAAAGGCCATCAGAAGTGCCTCAGTCTTACGGAACGGACGTGTCCAATAAAATTAAATGTGTAAGGCCTGATGGATGTTGAGAATGTGCCAAAGTCTCTCCGACGGATGAGCCGGTTTTGGACAAAAATTGGGGAGGACGAGCTCCTGAGCCCTGTGAAAGGTGGAATTGACTTTGGGAATGAATGAAGGGTCTAACCGGAGAACAACCTGGTCCAAATGAAAAATACACAAGTCTTTCGAATGGAAAGTGCAGAGAGCTCGGAGATCTGGTGGGCCCACATGATCGTCACCAGGAAGGCAACCTTGAAGGATATATACAATAGAGAAGCCGACCTCAGTGAGGCCCAGTCAGAGACTGCAACACCCTGGGAAGATCCCAGATCGGATAGCGGTGGATAACTGGAGGGCACAGGTTGGCAGCCCCCCGCAAAAACCGGCACATCATTGGGAAGTGGGCCAGCGAAGTGGCTTGGTCACAGGACAGGACTGAAGACAGCGCCGCCACCTGCCTGTGGAGCGTGTTCGGGAAAGACCGATGGCCAAACCCCGCTGGAGTAACTTCAGGACATTTGGAAGAGGAATCTTTGATTTCCTCTTCCAAAGGAAGGATTTCCACGTCGCAGTGTAGATTCATTCTGTGGAAGAACGGCGGGATGCCTGGATGGTAAGAATCACCTCGGGATCATAATCCTGTTGCCTCAGAATGCGCCACTCAACTGCCAGGTGGTCAGTTGGTACCACTGGGGATCTGGTTGGACCAATGCCCCTTGGTTGAGCAAGGACTCGTTCATTGGAATCCGCCATGGAAGGACACCGACAGGACCTTCAGGATCCCTGCGACACTCTGCCTTCTGAGGCCTTGGTACCCCGAGGAATAGCAGGGGACCCTGATACGGTCTGAGCAGAGAGTCTGGCCTCTTCGTCATCTGTGGCGCGGCAGTTAGACTTGTGCTGCCACTTGCCCCACAGCTTTCCCATCAAAACAGCTCCATCTGCCATTTTGAGGCCCAAACGGCTGTCCAAAATGGCCACTGCAACTGTCTAACCAAAATTGGCAGGCTGGCAGGAATCCAAGAAGCTGGTGGTGCCAACCAGGGCAAGCCCTATGCGGTCCAGGTACTTGATGAGCCGACAACGGGCTCAGGCCACTCTCCGGGCAATCAGAAGCCGGTGGAGAGAATCCAGGGGGAAATACGCAAGCATGAGCTCAAGCGTTAGCCAATCACCTTTCAGGCCTCAAGGAGCAGGAAAGACGGCGGCCACTGTGATTGTAGACAAACTGGTTGCCGAAGCAAGGTGTCGAGGGGGAGAGAGGGTGATTGAAAGGGCCCTCTGTGGCTGGTGAGTGGTGCGGTGCACCTGATAAAACAGTCAGCACACCCTGTTACCCAATAACGGCACCCGGCTGGTAGCCTCCTATGCCGCCCGACCCCCGAAAGTCCTTACAGCCGTCCAGGAGCTCACAACTCCAACAACAGACCAAGGCAAGCCCTTGATGGTCAATGCCGAAGCAGGAGGTGCAAATGTGCGTCGTGGTAGGAACCGAGGCTCTACTGCTGAGCACTCTGATGAAAAGGCACTTAGACTGACAGTCTTTCAAATCTGAGGAAACTCCCAAGAGAAAACAGTCACAAGTCCAATGATCGATCAGTCAGCTGAAGTTTGAAAAGCCAGTATTCAGGAAGGAAGAAAAGGTAGCCATATCCATCAAGTCTGAGGACTGAATCGAAGCTGGGTCCTAGGAGGGTGGATCTGGCAAAAAGTAACAGACTTGGTCCTCATTCTGAGTGGATGAGGACAACCCATCCTGAATCCTGGCTCCACCCATGATGGAGAAAACCTCCAAGGTCCCTTCCAACTCTGTTGTTCTGTTCTGTTGTTCTGTTAGGGAGCACCAGGACAAACACCCCATCTCCATCCTGGCACCATCACAGTTATCAACAAGCACAACTATTGCTGTGTCTATACCAGACCCTGTCTCAAACCTGACTGTTTCTTCCAGGGTCCTCGGAAGCTGAAGCTTGACTGCCCTCTCAACCACCTTCTCTTGAAATGGAAGGTTGGAGAGTTAATGGAAATTAACCAGGATTGTTGGGTCAAACAACAGTTTTTTGAGGTCAGGATAGAGTAGACTATGATCTTCTTCTTCAAAGCTGAGAGCAAACTCCAGCTTTCTTCTTCACTCCCTCCCACAGAAAAGAGACATCCCACAGGGCCAACTGTAGACCTGGTAACCTAAACATCCTGGATGGACCTGTATTTTACAAATAGGTAGCCAAGTTCACAGACTGGAGAATCTTGTCCGGTCCCTCAGGAGTCATATAGTCAAACTATGCTCCAAATGACCATAAAAGGCTGTGCCTTGGGCACCTAATCTCAACCTGTTCAGTCAGGGTCTGACTGAATCTAAGTAACTTTATCTACTGAATAGCAAGAATATTCCGTCCAGTGGCCAGCAGGAAGTTCTGTAATCCCTCCTTCCCAGTTATGACTGGGTCATCTTAAACAGGAGTGCCAAGTGGCTACTGGCAGACACAATAAAAGCAAAGAAACACTGTAATTTTTCTGCCTTGTCACCATGATGTAAACCCTAATTTAAAAAATCTCCTTCAACTGAGTAGAATTCGAATTTCCTATTCAGTGCAGTTCAACACTAAAAGAGTACCACTACCACACAATGCATAGCTGTCTAGTTTCTCCATAAGTCCCTCCAAGCAAAGAATGGTCCTTAGCCACCCATAGGGGCAGTGTAGGAATGCGGTGGCTCAGTGGCTAAGATGTTGAGCTTGTCGATCAGAAGATCGGCAGTTCAGTGATTCGAATACCTAGCGCTGCATAACAGCTCCTGTTACTTGTCCCAGTTTCTGCCAACCTAGCAGTTCGAAAGCACATAAAAATGCAAGTAGAAAAATAGGCACCACTTTTGTGGAAAGGTAACAGCGCTCTGTGCGCCTTCAACGTTTAGTTATGCCGGCCACATGACCATGGAGATGTCTTTGGACAGCACTGGCTCTTTGGCTTAGAAACGGAGATGAGAACCACCCCTAGAGCCAGAAACGACTAGCACACATGTGCAGGGGAACCTTTACCTTTACCTTAGGGGCAGTGGCTTCTACAATCCAGTTTCCGTAATAAAAAAACAAAAGCAAGAAACAGCATATTTATTTCCAGCAACGAGGGTGAAATAAAGAAAGGAAAGAGAAATTTGCTATTAGTTCCCCTATTGTGTATCTCATTTACTGTTCTTAACATTGTGTGAGACTTTATCTTGCTAATCGTTAATTTTCCTTCATACTCACGAATGGATCTTAGCAACAAGACAATGAAGCCATCTTCTTCCTTCTGTAACTTTCATAGCCAGCATCAGAAGCCATGGAGTGATGCCAAAAATCCACATCTTTCCACAAGATTGCGGTGTCTCAAGATTATAATCTTTGCATTATGGTGCTAGAACTGGCAACAGCAGCAAAGAAGATGATTTTGTCATTGTGATCTAACAAAGACTACACTAAAACTACCTAAAAATCTCCTTCAGCTTAGTTCTCCTTAAATCACAGTTGTGCATATTCATTACATTTCAATTAACTTGATATTCCCTTCAACAAGAAAATATTAGGATCAATCATATGATCCTTGTAAAGACTGTAAAAAAATTACCCATAATTCCATGCTCAAGCTTGTGTGATGCCGAATATCAGAACCAAAAGTGAGGTGGTACATATACTAACAATATATCCAGTGAATAAGAGCCCAGTATCAATCACAAGTATAAAAGACAGTTGGTAAAATAAATTCAATTTGGCCATGATCATTTTCTTTTGATTGTAGAAGAAATTATTGTACAGTACTAGATGAAGAAATCAACAAGCAAAGGACTGATGTACATGTATGTTCATTTGTGGAAGAAATAAATTCCCAGTGACAAAAAATATTGGTTTTTAGGATGCTCATAGGAACTATATAGATTTGCTTAAGAATTTGCATAGTTGCTTCATTAGGAATGAAATAAAAGGAGTCTGTTATTGTTAATATTTCTTAGAGAAATATTAAGGACCTAGACCCGTGATGGCGAACCAGCTCAGCTCCACCACGCATGCACATGTGCCTCCCACTGGCCAGCTGATTTTCGGGTATCTGCTGAGCATGCATGGAGGGCAGGACGCATGCGGGAGAGATGTGCTTGCATGCATGCATGGGTGGAGGTGGGGGGGTCACAC
>JANHGD010008078.1:27111-38837 GCA_027560375.1 Imantodes cenchoa | reverse complement strand
AACTGCTGAACTAGCAGTCAGTTGAAGTGGCCTGCAGTACTGCACTCTAACCACTGCGCCACCTCGGCTCTTAAAGTTGAGAAGCGGTTAAGTAGTTTCCAAAATTGATTAAGCAATGAGGCTCTGGGAACCTTATGTCCTTGTGGGGTACATAATGGCTGTGAGCTTCATTGAATTCCCTTGACTCCCAGCTGCTTGACTCACAAGTCAACCACAAGAATCTTCAACTCTGCAGTCTACTCACAAGTCACAATCTCACAATCAGTCCGAAAAAGACTGCACTGGCCACAAATCTGGCCACCACCTCCATTGCCATTCCACCCCCCCCCCCCCCACTACTTCAGGGACATCTACTTTGCCATAACTCCTCATCTGAAGTCATACATTTTGAATATTTTGGGGGTACTTTGCATTCATTTGTAGATGAGAAAGCATAGCTGAATAATACTTTTTAT
This sequence comes from Imantodes cenchoa, assembly GCA_027560375.1. NCBI lineage: Eukaryota > Metazoa > Chordata > Lepidosauria > Squamata > Dipsadidae > Imantodes > Imantodes cenchoa. Next base: position 38,382 of record JANHGD010008078.1, on the reverse strand, counting down.
CACAAAAGACAGTTAATGGCTACGGAGAGAGACTCTCAGAGTAAAGTTTGAGTTTTCTCCATAAATATTTGCACAAGCCATATTCTAAATAGGATTTTTGTCACATGTCAGAACATGGGTTTCTGTAAGAAAAGAAAACACTTTCAGGACAAGTTGTATAGTCTGTAATTCTCTTTGAATGGAAATTAAAACATTGATCATTCTGTGCAACTATGGTACTATATACAGTTAATCCTCATCTTCCAACCATAATTGAGCCAAAAACTTCTGTTGTTAAGTGAGACACTTATTGTGAATTTTGCCCCATTTTATGACTTGTCTTGCTTCAATTGTTAAGCGAATCACTGCAGTTGATAAGTTAGTAACTGTGGTTAAGTGAATCGAGCTTTTGCACTGACTTTGTTTGTCAGAAGATCTTTAAAGGTGATCAGACGACCGTGGGACGGACAGACAGATACCAATAGCACTTAGACTTCACAGTGCTTAACCTCTCTAAGTGGCTTCAAGAATCCGCATATTGCCCCCAACAATGTGGGTTCTCATTTTACCCAAATTGTTGGAAGGCTGGAAGGCTGTGTCAGCCTTGAGCTGCTCAGAATCAAACTCCTGGAATGACCAGTGAGTTAGCCTGCAGTACTGCATTTTAATCACTGGCTGTGCCACTTAAGGATGGACAGCTCTTAAGGACAGACAGACAGACAGATAGATAGATGATAGATAAATTTCTGTAGTTTAAGAGCAACATTTTCCTCCCAAATTCCCCCCCTCCCCATCATGAAAAAGATACTCAAGGAAAATAAAAAATAATAAAGATTTGGGGAAAATGCAGTATAATTACCCTTTAAAATAAAGTTGAGAAAAATACACCAGAAGGGATGTACTGAGGGTTCCGTGCAGAAACTCCTCACCACCACCACCTGAGCCAAAGGCAGCCATATCTCTTAAAATCATGTCTTATATATAATAAAAAAGACTACTACTTTTTAAGCTACTTTTTATCTGGTCCTGGTCTATTTGTAACTTCCAACTTGAAAAATGTCTTTACCCTGGAAGAACAGTTAGGGAAAGGGGGAAAAAAGTTTAATAATGCGCTTCAAGGTGTTAGTGACCATCTTTAAAGCGTTCCATGGCATAGGGCCTGGCTATATACCGGACCGCGTTCTACCAGCAGCTACCTCCCTCCGACCGGTACGCTCCCACAGAGAGGGGCTCCTCCGGGTGCCGTCGGCCAAACAGTGCCGACTGGCGACACCCAGGGGGAGGGCTTTCTCTGTGGGAGGAGTAACACTATGGAATGACCTCCCCCCGGAGATACGAAGGATCTCCGACCTGAAAACCTTCCACTGCGAACTTAAGACCTGGCTGTTCCGGCAAGCAGGCCTAGCCTGAGACAAGATTTTAAATTTGGCAAATGTGGTTTTAACTGGGTTTTACCAGCCAATTTAACTTATTTAATTCATTTTAATATTTATATGTGTGTGTATTTATGTTTTATGATGGCTGTGAACCGCCCTGAGTCCTTCGGGAGTAGGGCGGTATACAAATATAATAAAATAAAATAAAAATAAATAAATAAATAAATAAAATAAATATCAAAGGAACAAAGACATAGCTTGCTTAATTACAGTTTATTCATAGATAACAAAGATACATAGATGCCCAGAATACTTTTCCCTTTCAAGAAAAGTGGTGTTATAGAGAACACAGAAAATTAGTAAGGAATAGTAAACAAAAGAAATGAAAAGCAAATAAAGACAAAAGAAGAAACTATTACCATTAATAGCAATTTACCCCAGTATCATTCATCATACTTTTTTATCCTTGTAATCTATTCTTGTTTCTGCTGTACCCATACTTGCTTCATAGATTATCTTTCATTCTTTAACATTCTCACCCATCTTTTTCAGGATCTCACTGACACCATTCAAACCACACTTTCTCCATCTTACTTTTCTCATTCATTCATTCATTCATTCATTCATTCTTCCTTCTTATATTTGTTTTGTTATTCCATTTTCATTCATTCTCTTTATCTGACCAAATCACTTCAATGTACTGGTCTTTCATTTTTATATGCAATCCACCTTCATTCAGCATCCATTTATTTCTGAGTATCTTTTCTTGTTTTATCCATGCATATATCTTAAGTATCCCATTCACATTCCATTCAATAAATTTTTATATTTCTCTTGATATATCCAACTCTCACAAACTGACGAGAAGCATTTTTTGACATGGTATGTTTACTTCTTTTAACCAACATTAATTCATTCCTTTCAATAGTCATGTCATACACCATCTTTTTGCTAGCATTTATATATCCTAAACATTCTCCATCCATTTTTCCCATCTTTGATAAACATTCTACCATACATTCACCTGCTTCCTCTAGTTTTTCATCATTTATGTGTTACTTAAAACTATTCATTTCATTTCTCCTATCAAACACAATACCTTGGTTTTGTTAACACTAATTATAAATATGCATTATATTAACACCCACTACAAATAATTTGGTTTCACTGTCAATAGCAAATCAAATACACATAAAACTTTACATTTATTCCTGTCCACTATTAACATCCCTCTACCTCTTCCTCTACCATAAATATATATGCATAAAAACACCAAGAGAGATATTACACACTGCATCCTTTTCTTACTCCATCCATAATGCCAAAACATTTGCTAAGCATTTCATTTATTCTCACACAAGCTTTACTTCAATCGTATGTCATTTTCATAAGTTTGGCTGAGAATAAGCCATGATTTGCAAAATAATAATAATGATCTTATTTACACAAGTTGCTAAAAAAAAACTGAAGCCAAATACAGTAAGGCATATTTTGGCTCAGCCCCCTATGATAATAAGGACAGTGTCAGTCAACATCATAGCCAATAGCAGCACATAAGGACATAGAAAGCCTTTATACTCAAATCAGATTATTTTTAATTTAGCCAACTTATTTCACTGAGTCTTACACAAAATTCCCTTGTTTTCCTGCCTTGTGTTAAAGCACCAGAATATTGTGAATGTGTATCCTGCCTCTGGCTCTTTTTATTTTCATCTGTTTTTTTCAAGTCCTGACCACATCAACCTTTTGATCCTTAATTGCCAGAACATGCAGAGTTTGTTCCAAAAAAAATAGGTCTAGGATCTGGCAAAAAAAATAAAATAAATCATCCATGCACAGAAAAAAAATAGAAGAATACATTTAAAAGTGTGATTATTTTGTAAACCCTTTATAATAATCTGACAGGAAGAGCCTTACTGAGAATTAATCACATAAGCCTTAAAAGATAGCACATTGGGGGAGTTCCCATTCTATTCAAGTTTGTCACTTGTCCTATGAAGACTATTTTATCCACTTGAGAAGCAATCACTGCTTTCTAAACTCTGACAAGGAATTCTCTGAATAATGACAATTCTGGCACACTTTGATTTATTTCCTAAAGACAATAAATTTTGGAATAAATAGCAAACATTGCATCTTAATGGATATTTCTAATCAAAGAGAAAGTATTGATTTTGCTGGTGGGCACATGTTAAAAGCAAAATATATATAATTGGTCTCTCTCCCGACTTCTGGGAAATTTGAGTTTGGATATAGCCAAGCAAATCGTTAGGCAATAGTTTAAAGATAGTGTTACAAAATGAACATATCACAAAGATACTCAAATATTAAGGGAAATAAAGGCTAATATCTGTAAAATAGTTATATTGTCTTCGAACAGAAAAGGGATATGAAAAGACATATTTTGTTATTGCCAGTACATTAAAAAGTAGCAACAAAACAGATAATAACAAACCTGGCAACAGCTAACAGCAGGAAAGAGACCGAGGCGCTAACTCTGGCTGCACAAGACCAAGTATTAAAAATAAATGCATACAAAGCCACAATTGAGAAGACAGCAACAACAGCAATGTTGTTGTACTGCAAAGAAGTTGAAGAAACATAAGAGCACTTGGTTAGCAGCTGCAAGAAAATCAGATTGACTACAAACAACGGCAGTACAAAGTAGCATCAATCGGAAGATGCCACTTGCCTAAAAGCAAGAACTGATGGGACCACAATGAAGTAAGCCAAAGTGCTCTTGGAATTTAGAATTCAAATAAACATAACCCATGCCACAGTCCAGGCTTGATAAGACAGACAGACAAAAAAAAAAATCCGGAGAGTGGACATGGCAGTACTTGGAGACAGTAGAATAGAGAAAGAACTGGAGAAGACAACAAAGTAGAAAGACCTGCAAATAGAAATAGAATGACTGTGACAAAAGGAAGCAAAGGTAATACTAATAGTTAAAGGCGCCTTGGGTATAATCCCAATATGACTGGAGCATCACTTGAACACCTTTGGCATTGATAAATTCACCTTCAGTCAATTGCAAAAGGCAGCTTTACTGAGGACAGTTTGATAACTAACACTATAAAACATCAACATCTGCCTATGCTATGCTAGGTTCTTGGGAAGGACTCGTTAGGTGGATAAAAATGCTAAATCCAGTCTGAGTAACAGGTTGACTGTGCAACGAACCATAATAATAATATTTCCTTCTGGGGTTGCGTGGTTGCCAGTTATTCTACTTCTCACAGCTTTCTTCATCATACTGATATCAGGCCACAGATGTTTGCAAAACACTAGGAGAAAGACAAGCTGTGCAACCAATAGACTATAAATGATGAAGTCTTTGTTGAGAACAGAATGCCTTGCAGAGCGGGTGCATTGTCTAACAAACAAAGCTTGCGTTAATACTGCTGAAAACTGCTCATCCATCAAGAAATCCATGGACATAAACACCCACTATAAGTACTGCAATTACAAATGGGGAAAAGTGCTTTATCCATCTGTTTAGAAAGATATTGCCAATGGCTGCATTAATGCTTATGTATCTGAATAAACATAACAAGAAATTAGTTTAGTGTTTAAATTTGAAATTAGTACATACAATTTAGTTTTACACTGTAAATCTTACTTTTCAAATATTTTGTATCTAGCTGATGAACATTAGGTGACCTATTTTTATTTTTATAATGATTTTGTAATATTAAAAGGATGATTTTTATGAGTTGTTTTATGCTGTTATTTATTTATGTATTCAAAGTCTTCTGAATAGGTGATGTAAAGATTATTTTAATAAATAAAATTAAAACTTACCAAGCTAAGAGTTTTATTATATGATACACCACTGAAATAATACATAAAGCCATTTTTTAAAAAAATAAATGAAACTGCAGTAATGAACATTAGTAATTCTTCACAATCAGAATGTGAAGAAAGTAATGTTGTGTCAATTAATCCTAAAATCATGCAAAATGGAAACTCTCACTTCCTTTTTTTTTTTAAAGGAAAATGTGATTTATCCGGCAAGGTGATAGTATATCTTTGGGATCAATTGACTTGGAAAGTTTCTGAGAAAGGTTTTCACTTGAGAATACTATATATTCTCAAACAGTAGCCAGAATAAGTAGGAGTGTTGTTAGGACTCTGTCCAAACAGTTGGGTTGGGTATACATAAACAGGCCAACTATGTATGTTTGTATGTATTAAGGTAATATAACTTTAAATGTATTACTGAGTTCCGATTGGCTGTGGTGTTGCAAGTTACCATAAGAGGGTGATAGAGATCATGATTCTCTCTCTGATTCGTTATTGACACTTTGACTGATATAGTAAGCTCTGTGTTGTTCTATGATAGTTTGATGTATTCGTAAGCTGTAATTTGATATGGAAGACAAAGTCAGGCTGATAAGATTATTGTATTGAGAGATATTGACTGATTTGAACATGTATGACCTGAACTGTTTAGATTGACTGTGCTATTTATAAAAGTAAACACTAATGGCACTTTAGCATATCTGTGTGTATCTGGCTGGATAATTACTCATATTTCCTGGATATCTACTACAATCCCACGTTTTCTCTGTGCATGTCCTTGATAACTCAAGGGTCGTTCTGCACACTCCTTAACAAGTGTGAACAAAATAAGGTCTAGACTCTAGCAGCATTCTAGCTTGCCTACGACTCTAAACACATGTTCAATTTTCAAATCCAATTTTGAGATTTCCATCATTGATCTTCATTACTGATTTTACCATATTGTTCTTGATTTCTCCTTAGTGAATCCCCCCCCCCGATTTCTCCTCTTCTTTTTTAAAGATGCTTTTATTATTTCAGATATGAAATACCCAGGCATAGTTTGGATTGAAAGTGTGCAAGTTATAATACACTATCACTGGCTTCACACATTATATTAAACCGTGATTTGTTTTATATGGCACAATTAGCTGAGTTAATATATCAAGCTAAACCATAAATAGCTGATAAACCATAATGCCTTAATTAATATAATAAACAAATCAAATAAATGAAATCAGAGATTAGTACAATATAAAAACTAAATGTTTCACAATCAAGAAACAATTTTATTCAGATGTCTTTATATCTGAAGCTGAACATAGAAATTGAATGAGAATCCCACACCCCATCCCAGCAATAGTACCTCTTCAAATTAAAAAGAAAAAGAAAAAAGCAGGGGGCTACATGGTTCCTGGAGTTATCTGGTTTAGCACATGCCTTCAAAACAATCTCACCCTAGAACCTCGTCATATTATCCACACTCAACAAAGTATTAGAGGATGAGTAGAACTGGAATGTGATATGGAGAGTCTGTGCCAATGTTTGAGTGGAATGAAAAATTTGCTAATTCTGAGAGAGAAACTAATAACTTGAATAAATTCAACTACTGTAATAGAGGGCCTATCAAAACATGAAACCAAAATGTTTCAATTCTCTACATGCAGTAAGCTAACCTTTATTTTATCATAAAAAATGAAAAATTGAGTGATTCTTCATTTAACAGGAATGAAGTTCAAATAATTGAAATATTAAGCCACTTGCAATTTCATATATCTGAGAAATAAAACAGTTATTCTCTATATCCGTGATGGCGAACCTATGGCAAGCGTGCCATGCCACAGGCAGCATGCGGAACCATATCTGAGGGCACGTGAGGCGCTGCCCTATGTCAGCTCCAGCGCACATGTGCATGCTGGCCAGCTGGTTTTCAACGTTCCGGAGGGCGGGGAGAGGCCATTTTCGCCCTCCCCAGGCTTCAGGAAAGCCTCCGGAGCCTGTGGATGGCAAAAAACGGACTCAACAGGCCTACCGGAAGTTTGGAAATGAACTTCCAGTTGGGCTGTTGGGCTGTTTTTCGCCCTCCCCAAGCTTCAGGAAAGCTTCCTGAAGCCGGGGGAAGGCAAAAAACGGCCCAACCGGAAGTCCGGAGGTTTCAGTGAGGTCTGCGCACATGCGCAGGAGAGGCAGTGCAACAGTGTTGTGTGCGCATGTGCAGGGGGCATTGCATTATGGGTGTGGGCATGCTCACGCGCGACTCCCTCTGCTTTCAGCACACGATGACAAAAAGGTATACCTCTATACCATTACTAGTATAGGGGTAAAGAAGATATGAACTAGGGAGAAGGAAAGTAAATGCATGCTTGCTTGCACATTCATCCATTTATTCATTCATTTATAAAAATGTATTGGCCGCTGCCCTTGCCTCCGGGTAACTCTGGGTGGCTTATAGCCATAAAAATTTATACAGTACATTAAAACATAAATTAAAACTAAACATTAAAATCTGATGACACGTGGGGTGGGCAGGGATGAGGTAGAGGGGAGGTGGGATCTATTGTTACTAGATCATGTTACTATTTTGGTTAATGGACTCAAAGTATTTTTTTTAATTTAAAAATGTATATGCTACAGTCAAAAAATCTGTTTTTAAAACCTATATCCTTTTCAGGGTGCTTTATAAAACTGAAGTGCATATAATGGTGTATAGAATAATAGTGATCTTCGGAAACAGCGTTGCTGTTTTTGATTTCAAGCCCTTCTATAGTTTCCAATTCTTTGTGATCTAAAGGAAAACCTTTTTTGGTTAATAACTGCTTCTTTGAACTCTATTAGTTCATATTTATGTCATCCATGATTGTATCTAACTATTTTGTCTTTTGCTTGGCTCTTTTCTAAATGCTTTTGATTATTTCCAATTATTAGGAAATTATTATTATTTCGTATGATTTTTGGCTTCACATTAGGTGTCTTGAGTTATTTCAGCTTCTTTTTAATTTTAGTTTAGTTCTTCCAATGAATACTCAAGTTTACTTCATCTTATACTGAATTATTTGTTCTTCACAGTCCAAAGTATTCTCAGCTAAATTTCCTCCAGCATCTCAACTGAAAGTAATCAATTTTTCTTTGCTTTGGCTTTCTGATGCTTCAGCTTTGACAACCACATGGTAAAGTGGGAAAATGTTATTGTTGGAAATGTGTAATTTTTGTTGCAATTGTGATGTCTTTTGACTTCAATATTACATTCAGCTTCATCATAGCACTTCCCTCAAGTAATGGATTTCTCTTTATTTTATTGCCACAGTCACCATTCATGTGAATTTTGTAATTCTGGGAGGCTAGGTTTATTACTGCTTCAATTTCCTTTCTGTTTTCCGTATTTTCACTGGGCTAGCTTTGCCTGTTTGCGTAATCTGAGGGTTTTAAACAAAAAACAAACCAACCTCTGAGCAACAGATTGGTTTTCATAATCTCTTCTTTCAACTTTAACAAAGGATCTTTTGGTCTTCTTTGATTCCGATCATCAAATGGTATCACTCTGTATCATAACTGAGGTTACCCCATCACTCAAAGTTCTGGTTATCCCATCCCAAAAATGACAGCATGGAATTAGAAAATATGAAATAAGGATTTTGATACTTTTTAGGAAGAAGCATCAAAATATTCAGGTCTTTTCATTATTTCCAATCCAATAGACTGTTGGAAAAAATTAAGTAGAGGTAGTTAGGTTTCCTCTCTGTCTTTCTCTCTCCATCTCATGCTTCCCAGTGAAATATCACACAAAGACTATGATCCTCAAAATAACCATTATTAAATTAGATATAGCAACATTGGGAGCTGTGATGGCTCAGCAGTTAAAAATGCTGAGTTTGTCAGCTGGAAAGCCGACAGCCCGGGTTCGAGACCCATGCGCCATGCAATGGGTGAGCTTCCATTACTTGCTCCCATTCCTGCCCACCTAGCAGTTTGAAAGCATGCAAATGTCAGTAAATTAATAGATACCACTTTGGTGGAAAGGTAACAGCACACATGCACTTTTTGCATATAGCTATGTTGGCTGCATGACCACAGCCAACATCTTCAAATAATGCTGGTTTTCTCTTGGCCAAGAAACAGAGATGAGCACCATGCCTTGGGAGTCAGACACGACTGGACAGGGGAAACCTTATACCAACATTGGCTGCCTAGAAGGATCTGTTTGACTGCTGGAAACAGAATATTGCAATAATTGATTGTCCAATATGTGAGGGCTATTATTATACTATCCTTATACTGATCCACTCCACAATCAAAAGAGAAAGTTACGGACATGACTGGAAAAGGCAACACGACAATGGAGTTGGAGTAGGTGAAATATCACTTGCCTCTCATCTGGATTTACTACAGGCCATTTAGAACAAAGCTTTGGCTGTCTGTATTTCCAAATAATCTCTTGTTTTGCCCACTTAGACTTTTCTATACTATCCAAGTTCATCAAGATGAATCAATCCAGATGCCCCTGATTTATGTAGAACATTTTAACCACAATAAATATCAGTTGAATATCAGTCGTAGCTTCCCGCAGTATAGAAGTGTTCAGAAGGCAATGTGAATGACTGCTGTAGTTCTGCAAGAGAAAGCCCAGTGTATCTTCATGAATTAGTGAAACCGCTGGAGTTTAGGTGTCTGCCAAATTGATAACCAACTGTCCCATTTTCAGTGTTTGTTTTTTTTAAAGACAGTATTTCCAAAAGTATGATAGTCCAACTGTGGCTGGCTGAGCTGATACAATGAAATACATACTTCTGAATCAGCATCGACCCTGAATCTTTATTTTATAAACTTTGAAAGTATGAAATTAGGTAAGTTTAACTGTGCATAACCACTTATAAGGATGAGAAGTAGGCAAAATTTTACAGCACCATGGAACTTGAGCAATCAAAGGCAGCATTCAGTTAATCTGAATAGTTTACGGGCAGTACAGAATCGATCAAACTTTCTTATTTCAACTAATACACAGGCTACAGCAGTCATCTGTAAGGCAGCCAATGAAAATGCAGCAGCTGAATATACAGGGAGATTCACCCAAGTTGACTACTTCCTCTCAAAAAGGAAAACAATATAGCACTCTTAGAAAATATACCTGAGAAGGAAAGCTGTGAAATATAGAGGTCAAAACTTCAGAACTCTAAGCCAGGTTAACACTAAACCACGTTAACTTCCTTTGCTGTATATTCTGCAAATCACCAGGGCAAGTGTTGAAATAATTCAGTATCTGGAGTAACCAAGAAAAAAAAAATCTACACCTATAAATTATCTGTATTTAAGGCTAATAAAGTGGTTTGCTTTTGTGCTAGTACAGAAGGAAGGAGGATCGCCTTAATAAATCATCCCAGATCAATTGCATACAAATACTTCTTACCAGTTTTCTCAAGATACTGTGCAATATTTCTAATCCTATATAGTCATTTCAATGGTTTTGTAATTTTTACTAGAATAAATAAATAGCTGTTGGGTAAACATATTTCACCTGATTTGTTAGTCTATTTTTGAAAACATGCTATAAATACACAGAGGATTATATTTCGTAGCAATGAGACACATGGAAATCGGCACCTCTGCTGTTTAGTTGTATTAGTCTTAGGCTGGGAAGCAACACTCAAACTGTTGTGTTCTATTAAAAGGCTAGAGGAGAGATGTTTATTTAAAACTATTAAAAAAATCATATGACAAGGCAACGAACATTCAAATTTTGATCTACAGGTAGTCCTTGACTTACAGCAGTTCATTTAGTGACCATTCGAAGTTACAACAGCACTAAAAAAAGTGACTTCTGACCATTTTTCAGTCGTGACTGTTGCAGCATCACCAAGGTCATGGGATCTACATTCAGACACTTGGCAACTGGTTTCGGGTCACGTGATCACCTTTTGCGACCTTCTGACGAGCAAAGTCCATGGGAAAAATAGATTCACTTAACAACCATGTTACTAATTTAACAACTGCAGTGATTCACTTGAGAAATGTGACAAGAAAGGCCGTAACAGGGGACAAAACTCGCTTAAGGTGCGCTTAAGGGTGTTGGTGACCACCTTTAAAGCGCTCCATGGCATGGGACCTGGATACCTGCAGGACCGCCTTCCACCAAGGATAA
>JANHGD010008068.1:41574-54546 GCA_027560375.1 Imantodes cenchoa | reverse complement strand
AAACCAGACAGTTATAGAGGTGCAGATGACAGACTCAATAATTCCTCTGTAGAACTGTATCAGCAGCTCCTTGGGCAATTTGAGCTTCCTGAGTTGCTGCAGAAAGAACATTCTTTGTTTCTAAATGCTAAATAAGATATTTTCCCTTTCAGAAAGTTAATGATTGTTTGCCTATAATTGGCAAGCACACAAAAATATTTCTATTTGCTTATGTAAGAACCATGCTGAGCAAATTGATTCACAATGAGAATTAAGTAAACTTTCTCTAAATTAGTGTCTCAAAGTAGTTCTTCCCAGAGAGGAAGATTCACTCTATGTCACACTTCAGTAGAAAGATCTTCAAATTTCTTCCTAGCCATACTTGTGAACACACATTTTTTAACATGTACCTAGGGATGGAAGACCTCTGACAACAGCTGACACAGCCAATGTCAATGCATGTGATAAAGTACAATCATAAATATACTTTTCAAGTGATATTAAAAATCTAATTTCTTTTTTCCCCAGTGGGCACTTTTTTTCTCACTGTCATTTTTGAAAAATCCAGACATTACTAAAGAGAAAGCTAATGCCTGAGTGATAAAGATATCCGTACAGTAAGAAAGAATTGCTATGACAGGTAAAGATTACATTCCAGTCTGTTAAGCTAATTATAACATTTTTCAGAGTTTACAGGCATTTCTATCTAAACAAGTAAATGACATATAATGTGTCTCAACTGCCAGCCTTCTGAACTCATCCCTTTCTGTATTTTATTAATTTATAATAAATATGCAGCTTTTACTCTTCAAGGATAATACACACATAGACACAACCTGCTTTCTTTTTTTCATAGCACTTGATCTGTTTCCCATGAGCAGAAAATAATAAATGCTGATTAACCAAAGTATTTGGCTCCAACCTTTCTTACTGTTTATTATGACTACTCAAGAAAGCAAGGAATAACTGTCGGGTTATCCTGAAAAATAAAAATGAAGTCTGCTTACTGTAATTATGAGGTCTTCCAACCAAACTAAATATATAATTTAAATTCAAGTATATCACTTTGGCACAGTAAGAAGAGAGATACAGCATTTGCCATCATCTTTCTTTTTTGAAGGAAGGAGATTAAAGGAAACATTCTAGAGCTTCCCAGAAGATATCAAATCTAGGCATCATCTCAGAGAAGATTTACCTTGGATTGTAACAGCATTTCATCATTTGATGATAGGGGTATAGACCAAGATGAATTCTCTGCTGCCTAGATGAAGCCCTACCAGGAAATGCCTCAATGAAGCCCTACCAGGAAATGCATTATTATCTCTGGAAAGGCATAGGTCAGTGATGGTTAACCTTTTTGGCACCTAGTGCCGAAACTGGAGTGTGCGCATGCACATGTGTATATGCACACGTGCTGGAGCACCGGAACTCGTAAGAGCAGCTGACCGGTGTGCATGCATGAGGCAGCCAGCTACTCTTACGGGTTCCAGCACGCGTATGCCTCTGGTGTGCATGCACACACTGGAACCCGGAAGGGAGCAGCTGGCCGGTGCACATAGGCTTGATGGAACCCGGAAGAGCAGCTGGCGATGGTATGCATGCCCACAGAGAGGGCTCTGCGTGCCACCTCTGGCACATGTGCCATAGATTCGCCATCACGGGCATAGGTAATGGGACAGCAAATTTAACTCTCCCTTCTTCTATTTACTGTTTGTTTTCTCATTCATGTCATTTTGGCACCATTTACATAGAAAATAGTTATGCTGCTTATAATAACCACAAAATATACACAAAATATATCAGCAGGCAACTGCAATGTCCTTTTGGTTCTACCGAAAGTTTATCCCAAATTAGTCAGTCTGTCTGTCTGTCTGTCTGTCTGTCTTTCTTTCTTTCTTTCTTTCTTTCTTTCTTTCTCTCTCTCTCTCTCTCTCTCTCTCTTTCTTTCTTTCTCAAGAAGGAAAAAAAACCACTTTTAGAAATTTGCATTTAAAAATCCACTGTATTGCACAAGATGAAGAGATGAGATGAGACAGTCTCTCTCTAAGGGAATGTAGTCCAAGAAAATGTTCTCCTGTGTAAAATGCTTATAGAAAATCTATGGATCATAAGAGTAAGGACTTCCATCAGATATCCATGGAAATGGTGTCTGATATAAACTATTTGAAATAATTGAAAAGAGAGTGGAATGGAAAGAGAAGCCTTACAATATAATTTAGATGTCAACTTCCTATAAAATACTCAGCATGTCATTTCTGTAAATTCTTATTTATATGACTTTATAAATCTAGTTATGGGAATTTCAGAGAAAATAAAAACGATCAAGAAACTACGAAGACCACTCTCTTTAACACTGTCATGGCAAGCCACTGGAATATAAATGAGAGCAAACCCACACTCTCTTCTCGCACTGATGAAGTTTCCTAGTTTTGTACAAAAACAAATAAACAAACCCCAAGCTCAGAGAGCACCAAAGACCTCAAAGTAAAGACAACATGATGAAAATTTGTCTGCCAACCTATGAAAGCATCGCATATTTGTCATTAGAAACACCAGCCGGTCTAACATTGTACCCTAGTTGAAGGGTAAAGCCCTGCATTACAATGAGTCAAAGTGGGTTTTTTATAAAATAAATCACACATTCATAATGCAATAACAGTATCAATTCCAGTTCCCAATTCATCAAGCATTTAAATGGGTGCTGCATTTTTAATATGCCAGTGTTCTCTCATTAGGATTAATGAAACTCAATGTGTGCTTAAAGTCAAGCAGCGTATGAAAGCACTTTTCTGGATCAAAGCCTTCTTCCCACTCAGAGTTGCATGGAGGCAGCTGCTGGAGCATTCTCAGTCAGAAATAAACTCCCCAAACTGATGCCGATGCTGCTTGGCCATCTGCATGTGTGCCCATCTGTTCTGATGGCATGTGCTCTCCTGCAAGCTGCTTGGACTCTTCCCTGAGAGGGCCAGTGCCAAGCAATGGTGATTTAATCAGCAGCTTGAATGGAGCATCTTGTTTGGAGGAAAACTGCTCCACGTGAACCGAGCTGAAGCAGCATTGTGTTTGCTGCACTTCATCAATTTGTGGCTAGGCTTGCCAAAGAAAGCAAGTGCCGGAGTAGAAGGAAGGTTATGACCATTACACACAGGCATTTATGGATGGCAGGATCAGCAGCAATGGTAACAGCTGCTGTGGAAACCTATTTTTACTCACTGGGACTTTTTTACAGACTTCAGAGAGACAGAAAGTCAAATAAGACCAACCACCATGGCAGTTGATCACTTCCTTGATTAATGGAGCTACGAGATCTAGTCGCATTTTGAAGTGGAAGTGTGGGGACTTAAAGTGACAAAAAGACAATGGAGCAAATGGAAGCCACAGTCACAGCGATAGGTCCACCTTGTGAGCGTCACACCTTCTGCATTTAGAAGCATGCCATGACCATTTAAAACAGTGCCGAATAAGATTAAGACAAATGGTAGTAATATTTCAACAAAATCTGATCTTGAAAACATTTTGCTTTTCAGATCAAAGTTTACATGAGCATTTTCATAATTGATAGGACTTTTTTTGTGTGGTGTCCTGAAAAATATAAATACTATACAGCTATACATAATAATATTGATATAGTTTGGCAACTAAAGAAAAAAAGGAAAAATTCTGTCCCGAGCAGCAGTTTATTCCCAAACAGTTGCAGATGAAGACAAAAGAGCTGATTTCAATGATGATTTTACAGATTCATTTATTAAAATATCCCTGTCTAAAATAATAGAGGGGGAAGCAACTTACATGCACAAACTCCTGCCAAATTCTATCACAGTTTCTCCATTACGAGTTAAGGCATCAGTGGTGGTAAGATAGCAGTTTCTTCCATATGCATTTCTCTGTGTATTATTATCCACTGTTTTGATCTGCTGTAGTGTTATCTTTTTTTAAAAAAAAAAAGGTAGGCTAAAAGGTTTTATTATTCTTTCAAGCTCAAATGAAACCCTTCTAAGGCAATGAACAGCATTTCTTTTCCATAAAAGTAAATGAACTAGCAAGACACTGTGCAGCCTTTCTGCTAGGCTAGAGTCGGCCTGCCTGTAGCACAGCTTCCATTCTCATGGACTGGCACCCCACTTTTGTTTATGAAAGTTAAATCTCTCAGTATGGGGCAAGGGTGGATGTTGTGACTTCAGCAATGCCCCATTTGGTGCACAGCCTGCTACTTGACACACTGCCAGTGGCGAGGCTCATTTTGAACTGCATTATGATAATGTTTTATAGGACAATTTGTGAGCTAGCTCAGATTGTGGCTCATTTGAATATCTCTGGCCCAATTGCTAGTACATCTTCCTTTGTCTCCTCTCTCCTTCCCTGTATCTCCCCCAACACCACTCCAGGCTCCCTTTGTTATTTGTTTAGGTAATAACTATTGCCAAGTGGGAGGTACTACAACCATATTTTAAGAAGTTAGAAGCAGGTTAGCTGAAAAGTCCAACATCGTAATTTAAAACAGTCTTGGATACCTTTGCTTCTAAAGGAAGCTTCATTGGAGGTTGGCTAAATAAGAATACAATACGAGCCTCTCCATTATGGAATTAAAAACAGCATATGAAGTGGATTCTTTAACTTATTTAGCCTGAAACTAAGACTGTTAGGACTAAGGAATTCCTGCATTCCTAACGCCATTTTTTCACTTGACTGTGTTCAAAAGGCTATTTTTTAATGAGTTGATAAGGCAAGCTTTCCTGGATTCACATGGCTATATCTTCCAAATAATACCATCTGAAAAATGTGTTTTATATATCTTTCAGAAAGCCAATAAAAGAATATTACCTTTCTCATGAGCCATTATGTATTCCTAAAGTTAACAGTGCAAAGCGCTTGGAGATTTCCTCCATTATACACATTCTTATCAAGGCATACTTGGAAATTCTTAATGGAAGGAGGAACATGCCCCACTGCAACCAGTGTATTGATGTATTTTAATGTTTTACTGATATAGCAATTATTATCCTGATAATGTTACTACAGAATGGTACATCTGTGCCTACGGTAAGAAGACATTGGCTAGCCCTCCTGAAATGCAGGGACAATTTTCAAATACAGAGATAGAGAAAAGGGGATTTGCTGCTGTTAAATGAGTTTAATAAAACAGCAGAGCAGGATTCAATATTAAAATGTTATTTGTAAAACCAAAGCAATCAGATAATAGGGGTTGGCAAGTACTACATAGCCAACAATTTGGAATGATCTTACACTGGATTTCCTACACATAGAGAAATGCTCTTAAACATCTGCAAGGTCCTCTCCAATTTTATTGATTCAACACATCTGTATTCAACACATTGGCTTTAAACTGGAACATAAATTAATTAAGTTCACAAGTTCACAAAATGGAAAGTGTTGTCTTCTTTTCTTCCAGCTAGCTGCTCTCTTCTTCCGTCTAGCTTCTGTGGCCTAGAGGTAGAGCTCATGTCTCACAATCAGGAGGTTGTGAGTTCAATCCTAACTGGAGGCAGATCTAAGGGTCTCCTGCTTGGGCAGAGGGTTAGACTAGATGACCTGCATGGTCCCTTCCAACTCTGTTAATCTAATCTAATCTCAGCTCCATTCCATCTTTTCTCCTACACCAGGAGGGGATAGCAAGACTCAAGTGTGGCTTTTGGAGATTTGTGGAAGGGGAACTATCAGAATTTGTATTTTGCTTAATCTCTCTCGTATTTATCCTAGGATCCGAAACCCTAGTAATAACAGTCAGAGCAGTCACCACAAAACATCAGCAAAATTGTCAGTAATCAGTTCTGTGTTATTCTATCGCAATGTGAGTACAATGTTATTGTTATTACTATAGCACTAATATTACATATTTATAGGTAAGGGTGCAAAGATGTTAGCAAGAAAGTATCTTAAGTAGCACTGAATAATTCCATGGTGACAGGATACTTTTTGCTACTTTTGCTACTGTTAAATCTTGTTACTTTAGGTTTGTTAGTGTATGTACACAGATAGGAATGGCAAATAAATATAATTTAGTAAAGTTTAGCAAGAAAGAATTTCCCCAGTACTCCCTACATTTAGCATGTACGAGTACTCTGCTCCAGGTTTCTCTAACAATGACATTCCTTCACCTGAAAAAAGTATTGGTTAAAAAAAAAAAGTCAAACCTTTGACATGAAGCATATTAAGAATGCTTGTGTTAGTATCCAATA
Organism: Imantodes cenchoa; assembly: GCA_027560375.1. Lineage (NCBI taxonomy): Eukaryota > Metazoa > Chordata > Lepidosauria > Squamata > Dipsadidae > Imantodes > Imantodes cenchoa. The sequence continues at coordinate 48,370 of JANHGD010008068.1, read as the reverse complement.
GTAAAATCTGTCCTCTTTCTACTATGACAGTATCGCCATCTTGTGGTGGATGTCCATTAAGCCAGGTCAAGTTTTTTGACCATCGTCCACAAAATTGAATTTGGAAGATGTTCTAAAATAAAACAGAAATAAAAACCATTAGTAACACAAACATTGTGGTGGAAACAACGCATTTGGATAAATCATACCATTCTTAATTTACAAATCTGTTTGGATTTGGGTACTTCATTTTTTTAAACTTATGAATCAACTTATGGCAAAAGTTGACCTTATATCGGTATTAGTCAAATTCAGCAACCTTAAATGGAACAAAGAAATTGGGAGCAATTTCAAAGGCAGTTTACAAGAATAAAGACTGAACACAAACAAGGATTCAAATGGTTTAAAATATCTATGGAGATGAAATAATTTTCAATAAGCAATCTTAAAATACTTCTGGTCAACCAAATGTATAATGATTTACATGGCATGAGAAAATAGTAAAAAAATCAGAGTGACTAGCTTGGGATAGGTGGCTATACAAATTGAATAATAACTAAAAATCAACCAAGCAGGAAGTAGGAAAACTTTTCTGAGGAAGGCACTCCAGAGTTGCATAAATACAGCTAAAACAAACGGCAATGAAATAGTCAACCATTCAGTCACGGCACTAGAACCTGAAGTACCTGAAGGAAGTGGCTGTGGTTGATTAAGATGTTGTGTAAATGCTATATAGAAAAAGAAGAGAACTCTGACCATGACTGACTTAACAGATATTTGAACCAGAACAGATATTTGAACTACTTACTTTCTCTACTGGTTCGCAGCGTGTCGGGAGTGTGTGGAAATGACCCTCTGCACATGCGCAGACGCCTCTGCACATGCGCAGAAGGTTCTTTGCCAGCCGTTTCAGACTGAAGGATCGGTTCGGGGGCATGGCCAGCTGGCCATCACTACCGGTTCGGCAAGCGGGGACAAATTTCCACTACCGGTACGGCAGCAATCCACCAATGTTTTGAACCCAAAGAAGTAGCATGACATTAAAGGGAGTAGCAGAGTGGTTAAGAAGATTTGATAGGAGGGGGAGACTGTGAAAAAGAGACTCAGAATAACTCTGCCTTAATCACACTTGGAATACATTGTGCAAGATACTGAAATTTGTTTCAAAATTCTATTACCCTACCAGCAATAAAGATCTTTCCAGAAATCCAACTGGTTTTTGTATTTTGCGCTTGCCAGCCTTGCAAAGTTTGACAGTTGACTCGTATGTGAAGAGAAGGACATGTTTGCAGCCCTCCTAAGGGCCAAGAGATACTGGAAAACTCCCAAATATCTCTTTATGTTCATAAATATCTCTTATATGTTCAGACAAAAGGCTTATCCTTTCTCAAAGCTTTCATCAGATGTGATTTCATGAAATTTTGAAGTAACTTCAAAGAGACTTTTTCACTGAAAAAAATGACCGCTGTACAGTGGACACAAACATTTTATAAGCTTTATCCTGATAATGAAATATAACTTTGTAAAGGATGCTTATCACAAGAATATGACCCAGGATGCTACTTTAAGCAAAACTATATTACTGAGCAAGTTAAAAGGAGTCAACTTAACATCTGCAAATTTCGTTTTAGATGTTGATCTAAGTTTATTGTTTTTTCCTGAAAGTGTTCATTCATCTGGAATTTCCAGTGAGGGTATGTAGCAAATGAAAAGGAGAGGCAGTTTTATGGAGATGAGTATATAGAAGGTTCTGACTAGAAAAGTCTCTCCAGAAAAAGGACAGTTCATAAGATCACCCACATGTACTCCAGACAACCATTTAGGAGTGGACTTCAGGAACTGAGGTTTTGTGGTCAGCATATAAATCAAGGGATTTCAACCAAGCTCACATATGTGATGTAGCATGTAATTAACAAACAAACAAAAAAATCCCCAAACCTCAAAGTTTTAACTTTTGGAAATGCCTTAATTGTTTTTCAGCATTTTCACAGGATCTCATAAGGAGAAAGTCAAGAGCCAAGGAAGAAATATCAAGCTTACAGCCTCATGTAGAGCATGCATTAAGGGCCCTTGGTTTGCCCCAAACTCCACTTTCTAGTTCACTTAGTATTAAAAATATTCTAAATGTTATAAAGATCTTTGAAGCAGTAAAGCAACAAAATGACCTAGTGAGTTTTCCTTTGGCCCAGAGCAAGATTAAAATAAAAACTAAAGAAATAATTGTAAGGACTTAAAAGCAACTACTAGCAAAAAGCCTACCAAAGATTTGAAGTATAAAAGTTTAACAGAAATTAAAAGAGCAGTTGAATTTGGAATATTGTTTCTTAGAAAGTATGTTTCTAACCCCCTTCATAGATTACTGCTATGTTGTGGCGAAGGGGCTTGCATAGCTCAATGAAGCTGTGAGCTATGCCGTGCAGGGCCCCACCCAAGACGACAGGTCATAGCAGAGAGCTCTGAGAAAACATGATCCACTGGAAAAGGAAATGGCAAATATCTTTGCCATGAAAACCCCATGGACAGTACTAAAAGGCAAAAAGATATGATGCTGGAAGATGAGCCCCTCAGGTCAGAAGGTGTCCAATATGCTATTGGAGAAGACCAGAGGGCTAGTACTAGTAGTGCCAGAAAAAGTGAAGCGACTGGGCCAAAGCTGAAAGGACGCCCAGCTGTGGATGTATCTGGTGGTGAAAGGAAAGTCCGATGCTGTAAAGATCTTTTCTCCATAGGAACCTGGAATGTAAGATCCATGAATCAAGGCAAGCTGGACATGGTCAAACAAGAGATGACAAGACTGAACATTGACATCTTAGGAATCAGAGAACTAAAATAGACAAGAATGGTTGTATTTCATTTAGACGACCATCATATATACTTCTGCAGGCAAGAATCCCCCAGAAGAAATGCAGTACCCTTCACAGTCAATAAAAAAGTAGGAAAAGCAGTACTGGAATACAATTCCCAAAATGATAGAATGATCTCAGTTTGAATCCAAGGCAAACCATTCAACATCACAGTAGTCCAAGTCTATGCCCCAACCACTGGTGCTGAAGAGGATAAAGTTGACCGGTTCAATGAAGCCCTATAACACCTTATAGAATTGACACCAAAAAAGGATGTCCTTATCATCATAGGGGATTGGAATGCTAAAGTAGGAAGCCAAAAGATAACTGGAATAACAGGCAAGTTTTGACTTGGAGTACAAAATGAGGCAGGGCACAGGCTGGTAGAATTTTTTCAAGAGAATACGATGGTCATAGCAATCACTCTTTTCCAATAAGAGATTATTCTACACATGGACATCACCAGACGGTCAACACATAAATCAGATTGACTATGTGCTCTGCAGCCAAAGATGGAGAATCTGGATACAGTCAATAAAAATAAGACCAAGAGCTGACTGTGGCTCAGATCATGAGCTTCTTGTTGCAAAATTTAGGCTTAAATTGAAGAAAGTAGGGGAAAGCACTAGGCCACTCAGGTATCATAAATCATATCCCTGATGAATATACAGTAGAGGTGACAAATAGATGTAAGGAATTAGATCTGATAGACAGAGTGCCTGAAGAACTATGGACGGAGGTTCGCAACATTGTACAAGAGGTAGCATCATGTTCTTCATAGGGTGCCTAGACAGTTCACTACTTTGGTAATGCTCTTCTGCACCTGCTTCAGTTTATCACTGTCTTTTTTTGAACTCTCTTGTACACAATATTCCAAATAAGCAGAACCGAGTGGAAGAATGACTTCCTGCGGTCTGGACTCTGTGCTATGGTTTATGTGTCCCAAGATAGCTTTTGCATTGTTAGCAGCTGCATCACACTGCTGGCACATGCTTAGCTCGTGGTTCACAAGGACACCCAGATCCCTTCCGTGTATTCTGCTGCCAAGCTAAGCCTCCCCCATCCTGTTCTCGTGTCTTACATTTTTCCTCTCCTTGCATTTCTCCTCATCAAATTCCATACTATTCACTTCTGCCCACTGCTCAAGCCTATTTAGATGTTTTCGAATCTTCTCCCTTTTATTTGAAGGATTAACCTCTCCTCCCAGCTTTGTGACATGCAGAAATTTTTGAAGTGTTTCCTCAACTGACTTAGCCAAGTCATTCTTTAAAAGGCTAAAATAATCCAGAGCATAGGATGCGATCCATCAAAACATTTCACATAATCTTTCTTTTAATAAGATAAGTGCATTCTAGGCAGCACTGTGCCACCTCTAGCATTCTCTTTGAAAGGCGAAGGAGGGAAGTTCAAAAGTAATGTTAGTATGACTTCACAGAAGGAGTAATCGAAGCTTGGAACCAACCTCCAGCAGAGGTAAGGAGTCAATCTTCAGCAACTGAGTTTAAACATACTTGGGATGAACGCATGACTATCATTTGACAAAAATTGAAAAATAAAAAAACCCAAAATAATAAAGAAAACAATTAATTAATATAAAAGAAAACAAAAACAGAACCAAAACCGAAAGGGCAGACTTGATGGACCATTGGGTATTTATTTTTTTTCTGCTGTCTATGTTTCTACTTAAGGATATTACCATTCAGTTTTAGCATGTTTTGGCTAGTATGCTACAAGTACAAACAAAGCCCAGTGTTGCCTCAAACCTACTCTAACAGGCTGTGACAATAACCTCGGGAGACAGAAGGAAGAGTCACAGCCAGGGGAACAGTCAGATAAGGGATATCTCAGCCCAAAGGCAGGAATGAGGACAGAGAAAGCATCACTGAAAAAGTCCTCCTTAATTCTCCAGAAAGTAAAGGCAATGGAGGAAGAAAATGTTTTCAGCAGATTTGGAAGAATCTGCTACTGTAGTCTTACAATAAGGGTACCATGGTTGGGTTTTATGTCTGGACTGCCTTGAAGGGCTGACACTTTCTCATGCTTTCTACACACAGTAGGATCTCTAATGGAGAGATCTTCTTGCAAATCAGTGTACCTTTGCCTGCAACCCACCAACTAGTAGGTATACGCAGCATATGGGCCAGGGGTGGGTTCCACTTACCTTCGCCACCAGTTTGCATACGTCGCAACATGCAATTTCACTTCCGTGCATGTTCACTAGCCTGATAGAGCCCGAAACATAGCTGAGGAGCTGGTCAGCTGTGCTTCAGGCAAAGAAATAAAGCTCAGGATTAACCTGCAGGCGGGCGGGAAGACTTTTTTTCAAGTAGAAGAAGAGGAAAAGCCATCCAAAGACAGAAAAATCCGCCAAAAATTCTTTTTTAAAAAGATGGCAGCGCCCATGGACCAGCACCAACCGAACTGGATCAGTGACGCCATTGTCACATCACCAGCAGGTCGTTAATGGTTCGGGCGATCTGGTCCGAACCAGGAGGAACCCACCCCTGAATTACGAGCAGATGCTCAGGATGCTTATAAAGCAATTAATATTTATTTATTCACAATGTTTACAAAAGGTCACTTGCTAACAAAGTGCTCTGCTATCTCAGAAAGACATGCTTTAAAAATTTAATATTAGAATACCAAGGATTCAATCAGACAGTACATTTGCACTTAACATAGCCTGCATTATTGAACGCTAAAGGCTAGTTGTACAAGACTGTTGAAATAATATGACAGGTGAAATTAGACTCAAGCCTTACAGATCAGCTTTTAGAAGTGGGGGGAGGAAAAAGTTTGGCTCCATGTAATGGGGCAGCTAACTAATTTTAGACTCTGAACTTCAATGGTTGGACAAGAGATGGGAAGTCATCTGTAATATTACAGATCATCCTTGACTTATGACCACAACTGAGCCCACGTTATTGTGGTTAAGTGAGTTTTGCCTCATTTTATGACCTTTCTTGCCTCCTTTGTTAAGTGAATCTCTGCAGTTGATAAATTAGCAACACGGTTGTCTGATTCAATCTGATTTTGCTGATTGAAAGGTTGCAAAAGATGATCACATGAGTGTGAAAAATGGTCATAAGTCACTTTTATCCATGCCGTTGTCAATTTGCTGAACTGTTGTAAGTCGAGGACTATCTGTATTTGGGTACAAAGCATTGTAATACTGTAATCATATTTTGAGCTAAAAAAAAGAATGATACAGTTCATAAAACATAAATTACTTACGCACTCTCATATGCTCCTATATACCAGTCATCTCAGTGAGCATGGAACTGTGCCTTTAATTTTGCATTTGCAAGCAAAAAAATCCAAACTTGCCCTAAGAGTATTTTCCAGCTATGTTTCTTTCTCAAAGCAAGACTTACAGCAAACCCAACAAAATACAGATATCGCAATATGTCTATTCTTATTGAGTAAAGGTCTTCGTGAACTTTGCAAACTCAATTGATTTTTTTTTCTTTTGGCCTGGGGAAGAAAAATAAAGGCCTAAATGATAATTGCTTTCATTTCTGAAAGATTAAAAAGACTTCAGTAGTTTGCCCTTATGTGTTTTAGATGAACAAAATCTTGGCAAAGTGTCAGTTAGGAGGTAACCTGATTTACATTTTTCAATAGAGACTGATTAATATGATTAATGTGATTGCAGACATGTTTTTTTCTGGTAGCGGTACATCCATGTTATCTAGAAATGGATATAATTCCTGGACATGATTTATTATGGTTTATACATAGCTTAGATTGAGCAGATCTTAGATCTGCATGTAGATGCTTGTCAGGAATTCATTTTTTTTAAAAAATAATTTTTATTTGGTTATATACATTAAAAAAAAGGACAAACAAACATTGAATAAGACAAAACAATACATTAACATTTATACATATACACCTTTAGGTTATTATACAGTACTTTATATCGACGATCAATTCATGCTTATACATAAATTCATATAATTCTATATTTTGTT
>JANHGD010008068.1:15661-29187 GCA_027560375.1 Imantodes cenchoa | reverse complement strand
GTATCGAAAGCCGCTGAGAGGTCAAGTAGCACCAAGATGGAGGAGTAACCCCCATCTCGGGCTCGCCAGAGATCATCCATCAGGGTGACCAAAGCAGTTTCGTGCTGTATCCGGGCCTGAAACCCAATTGAAAAGGGTCTAGATAATCCGTTTCATCCAAGAGCCTTAGGAGCTGGAATGCCACCACCTTCTCAACAACCTTCCCCACAAATTATCCCATTACTTAGCTCCAAAATAAAAAGACCTCCCAGTTCTTAGAAAATCCTTGGAAATATTTACAAGATCATTCTCTTCTTTTTACATTCATATTCGTTTACATTCATGAGCATTGATTATATTTCTAATTCTAAAGTGATGTTTGCAAATGGAGGGATATAGAATGAAAATAAGGCAAAGAGGATCTCTCGTAAAAATTGTTCTGCAGTTATCCCCTATCCCTACAAAGCCTAGTAGGTTATGATAACTTTTCTTCCTGTGTAAGGCTAACATGGTGCAATATTAAGATTTCAGAAATAAGAGTAGGAACATCAAGAAGAACTTAAAATGTAAAGACAGTAGCTATGATCATGGGATCAAAATCTGCGCCCCTTTTTTAAGGGAGTGACATATGAAATGTATACAAAGTGGATGCAGGGCTTTAATCATGCAACTGCAGCCACCATCTTGACTTTTTCAATATTTTCACCCCTCCAATAGATGTTCCTGAGTGAATGTTTCTCAAGAGAAGTTGAAATTCCAATTTTTGACCAAATTGGAATTATGGCATTATTTTTCTATCCATCAGACAATACAATCACAAATGTTGTATCTTTTAAAAATTTGTTTGCTGAATTTTTATGAAGGGTAAGGAATTTCTCTTCAGATATCCACATAGGTCAAGATGGATTGTAACATATTATGTTAAGTTAATAATTTATACATCAGCACGAAGGCTAAAGTTTATTTTTATATTTCATTTGTCATAATATCTCAGCAATAAAAATACACAAATAATGGAATTCTTAATCATGTAAGATAGTCGTAAAAACCAAAACATATTTACAATATTTTTTTCCAAATTTTACTTCAACCTGCATGTGAAAAGTCTTATTTCTTCAAAGCCACAACTGCATAGCATCTGGGGGATTTTATGGGATCAAATAACTTTACCAGTCCAGACCAGGCAATGTTGTCCTGTAAAATAATATTTGATCAGAAAATATCAAAAAGATATTAACTTGAGATTTAGCAATACATTGAAATCTAAGGAAAAACCTGTGTTATAAAGAAAACAGAAGTGGAAAATTTTTCAAAAATGGTTACTTCTGGTGCTGCTAGATTCGACTCTTTTGCCACAGAAGACTAACATGACTTTCCTCCAACATAAACTTTGCATATGGAGAACCAAACTGGGGACTTAATACAATAGTAGCAATATAAAACTATTTACTGAAAAATCAAATAGGTTTTAATTTCAATTTACCAAGCAGAACTTCAATATTCTCAGATGGGAGAAGAAATAAAAGCCTCTTATTCAGAATTAAAGAACCATTAGAATAAAAAAAGTTATACTCCCTAAAATCTATTACAGATTTTTCCTTTTCAGAACATTCTTTGCTGACAAGGATTAAAGACCTTCTGTGTGTTTAGTTAACAGAATTAAATCAAATTGTATCTAGTCTACATACATGTATCACACCACCATTTCATTAAGTAATCAAATGTCTTGATTACTTAGAAAACGTAAGACCATGCAATATATTTGAAGATTGTTAGAAAGAAAAGCAAAATCAGACAATCTCTGGAAAAGTCTAATTGTCACTATTCATAATGTTAAATAATAAGATTGGTGTAAAATCCTTTATTGGTTTCGACTCAAGCCAATGGGAAATATATCTTTATATTCTGCTGGAATTAAATAATCACAAATCAAGTAGCATAAATGCCAAATAGTCATAAATCAAGTAGAATGAATCTTAAGTTAATTGTATCTGCCACAGAAGTACAGTCTGTTATAGACAAACACTGGATTAATATTCAAGAAAGTATGTTTCTTTAACTCTAAATCCTTAACTTAGAGCAATCAGTAATTCACAAAATAATTCTACAGTCACTTAGTAAAAATTATCTAGGATCCACAAAGTATAGAAATATTTTTGAAACATAAATATAGGTCCTTAAAGAAAATAACAGTTGCACAAAAGTCATTTACTGTTTCAAGCATTAATAATTACGTTTTCTATATAAGCAATATCACTTTAATATTACTGCAGTTAAATTACCACAGTAATTTAACATGCAATTTAAACTACATAAAAACAGCAAATTTTCCCAAAATAAAAACATTTGCTAGTAAATGATGGATATGAAACATTGGACTTCAAAATTTTGGCAAACAGACAAAAACAATTATTTGTTTCTTTTAATGTGAAGGAGACATGATTTGCTTCAAATACTTTAAAAAAACCCTGTATCATGGATAAATCCACCAAGACTTACCTGTTCTTTGAGATAGCAGAGACGATCTAGAAGTATCAACCCCTCTATGCAAGGTCCTAGAACAACTTTCAGCTGAAAATTTAAACACAACTGAATCACATTTCTAAAACATATACTCAAGAAGAAAGAAATACAACCTACAACACAGATTTAGATTTCTTATTTAAATATTTGAAGGTAAACTCTCCTATGATTTCATTACTTCAAGGATATTAATTACTACCGGTAGAAAAGTATGAATCGGCTCCAATCCAGTTCAAAATGTTGATCTCATTTGGGTTGTTAGTTTAATTCATAAAATCAAAGCTATTTTAAAAAGGGCTTTTAGAAATAGATAAAAGACATTATATTCTCAATTAGATTTGAAAAGTTTAGTTGACTGGGAGAGTCGACTGAATGACTTTTTCATCAAACCTCTCCAAAGGATACTAAACAGGATTTTCAAAGTGGCTAGGCCAAAACAATTTTAACTGCTGTATTTGGTAAAGCATGGTTTGTCCATAATTATTAGCTATTTAATATAATCATGTAAACGTTGTACAATTATTTTGTGACTGCACATAAAAACATCTACAATATTTTTGTTTCAGGAAAATTTCTGAAATTATTTTTGGCATTTATTGTTTTACTACTGAACAGAAAATTACTACATTTTCCTACCAAATCTACTGAAGAACATGAAATATTTATCCTTAAAAACAAACTGTGTATTATCTTGCCTATTCCATTTTATTGGACATCTTTAAAAAAAAACACCAGTATAGTCTTGATCAAAGTCTACGAAAGGTATTAAATACGTTATCTGTTACTTAGTAGCTCTGACGTGTAACTCAGCATGAAAAACTTTTAAGTGGCAGCAATTTTTTTCAAAGTTGAACAAAGTAATGTATTAAAAGGAGAAAAAAAACATTCCTAACATTTATTTGACTAGCAAAAGAATCTTCATATATTCTCAATAAGTGTTAATACCGGTATACTTTTGGAACAGAATATGCTCCTGGTTAAAGGTTATTTGGTTTGTTTCCTTCTTTACAGAAAATATCAAATACAAACTGACGTACTTCATCATAAATTTTAGGACAAGTATTATTCATGCCATGCTAGCAAAAATATCTCAATATTTCAACGTTACCATATTAAAAGCTTCCAGTTCATTCATTCTGTGCTTGTATTTTTCAAGGTATTCCAATACAAGGCTATCTGAAATCTGCAACAGCAAAAACATTGATGATGGCAACTAACATTTGCCCGAGACATATGCTAAAATTATTTTTATAATTAAAACTGTTCAAAAATAAAACAATTATTTTACAATCAACATTTTCTAATTTATTATAATGGCTTCTCAAACTTTTTTCAAATACATAAGGAACTATATTTAAAAAAACAGTCCAGTTTTAGTATCCAAAAATATATCAGTTCATGAAGACATTAATCTGTGAGCATCTTTAAAACATGCAGCAATTATTACAAATCAGTGCAACTTTATCAAGTCTTACCAGAATATTCCCATGTCACTATTTTTTTTTAAAAATCAGGTAATTTTCTGAATATTCAATGAACATGGTAATAGTAATTTAAAAACTGAGTATGAAATAGTATAACATGACTGTAAAAAAGGAAATGCAATTTTAAGTCACACTAATAGAAGCACAGTTTCTTAAATGCTTAAATCAACAATCAGTTTGAAAATCTGTGGCTAGAACTCAGTGCCTGATTAGATTCATGAAGCATGAACAGTGATAAAACTAGTGCAATGAAAGTATTTGCTGTTTTAACCATTTACCTGTACTACCTCAGAGTATATACTATATATACTGTATGGTTATATACCGTATTTTTCGGAGTATAAGACACACCTTTTTACCACCCCAAAAGAGGGTGAAAACTTGGATGCATCTTATACACCTAATGTAGCCCCACCCAGCCACCCTTTGGCCTCTGCCTCCCAGCAATTAATCTCCTTGCAGCAAACAGAACAGAGCCTGTTAAGCCAAGGAACTCATTACCCGCTTCCCGACCCTCAGCTGATTTGAGGCTTCAGGCAGGCCGGCCACATGCAAAAGTGAAAGTGAAACTAGCTGCAAGGAGGCAAATTGGTGGGAGGGAGAGACAGATTTTTATTTTTTGCTGAACTGGATGCAAGGAGGTAAATCAATAACTACAAATTTCTGTAGAATGTTCAAATTATTAGACTTATTTTTAGAGACTGCTTTATTATTGTTCTAGACAAAAAAATGAAGAAACTTTTTAAAATAAATGCTTGATCTGAAGAGGCCCAGTGCTATTGTATTTTCTTAAATAGCAGAGAATAACTATACTTCCAGAAGCCACACCAATTTTAACAGCATCTGTACAGGTATAGTTTGAAATGTAACAGTGCCCTGTTTTAGTATTAAGATAAGGCAGCTGAGTTAAACCTTGACTTAGTCATGTTTGGAGTAGATCTATTTAAATAATTGGGAGGAGTTAGTGTGACTACATTTAAGAAAACTTTCTGGCATTAATATACTTCCATAATGTACATTTCTCCAATTCTTTGCTATTTCTATGGGTCAGACACACATGCACAGAAATAACAGCAAACAGTGTGCTGTTTGCTGTTTGGCAAATTGCTGGAAGGCAGAGGCCTTTTTTCCTTTTTTTCCTCCCCCAAAACTAAGGTGCGTCTTATACTCCAGTGCATCTTATGCTCCAAAAAGTACAGTAATTAATGGACCAAAAGCAAGAGCAGGGAATCAGGCTAGATTTATATCATGGCTAGATTTACATTAAGATTGTATTTTTCATGTGAGGAAAAACTTATCTGTGAGAGTTGAAGCTGGCAAGCCTGGAAAAAAAGAATGTGAGACCAGACAGGGTCCTGGGGAACTTTAGTCTGCCTTCTCTAGAAGTGGGGTCAGAGAAAGCTCATGAGTTCATGGCCAGCATGACAGCCATGGGTCTTTCTTGGTTATCCAGGGCCTGTGTGGCCAAGGCCTCCCAGATGGTGACATTTGGGGTAATTAATTTCTCTTTGTCCTGCTGTCTGTTAAAGAGGCAGTAGTTCTCCCCCTCCTCAAGAGGCTATCACTAAACACTAAAGTACTAGAAATTTTGGTCCAGTTTCCAACTTTCTCTTCCTGGAGAAAGTTGTGTAGAAGATGGTTGTTCAGGTACTCCATAGAACCCTGGAGGAAATGGATTACCTGGATCCTTTTTAGCCAGATTCAAACCAGGGCATGGTTATTTAAGCTTGGGTATGACCTCTGATAGGACTGGAATTGGAGCAGTGCATCCTTGGTTGTTTTTTTTTATCACTTAGTGGCTTTCAATACTGTTACTTATGGTATCCTTCTGGATACCATAAGTAACAGTATTGAAAAAATGGATGGTACTATTTTATGCTGAGAGATTTTTCCCCTTTTCTCTAGGATAAGTTCCTGTCAGCCTTGATAGGGGAAAAGAGTTTCAGCTCCTGGCCCCCTTGCTTTGTGGGGTCCTGCAGGCCTCCGTTCTCTCTTCTCTTGGTATTTAACTTCTACATGAACCCACTGGGTATAGTTATTCAATGGCATGGAGTAAGGTATCAGCAGTATGCTGACAATACCCAGCTCTACAGCTTCATTCCTATCTGCCCAGGCAATGCTGTGGACATTCTCTCTTGGAGATTGTGGGGGTTTGGAGGGAAAGAACAGACTTTAGTTCAACCCTAACAAATCTGAGTGATTTTAGGTATTACAACTTAAAGGACCCATGGTAGAATGCAGTATTGCAGACTAACTCTTTCCACAGCCAGGAGTTTAATCTGGACTGGCTCAAGGTGGACTCAGCCTTCTGTCCTTCCGAGGTTGATAAAATGAGGACCCAGATTGTTGGGGGCAATGTGCTAACTCTGTAAACCACTTCAAGAGTGCTGTAAAGCATTATGAAGTGGTAAGTAAGTCTAAGTGCTATTGCTGTTGCTACAGCTTCCTGATACCAGGAATTTTCCATCTTTAGTTCTGGATATTTCCCCATACAGAACCAGCACATACCGTCCGGAGGGGGGGGGGATTCATTACTCCTGTTTGAAGAAAAGTTGACAGCTATTACCAAAGGGATCTTTACATATCTTTTTGTTCTTCACTTGTACCCATTCGTAGTCCCACTTGTTGTCACCTATGCTCTAGTCCACAAGTGTCAAATTCGATCGCGTCATGTGATGTATCATGACTTTTTTTTGCCTTTGTAAAGCTGGGGTGGGCGTGGCCTGCACGTGATGCATCCGGCCCTTGGACCGCCAGTTTGAGACCCCTGCTCTAGTCACTTTCTGAATGGGCTACTGCAATGGCCTCTGAACTTCAGACCTGCTGCCCTTGAAGACCACCCGGTGCAGAAAGTAACAACACAAGCAGTTATGTTTTCTCCTCATTTGGTGCACATTACATCTTTCCTTCATGAGCTCCATAGTGCTTTCTGGGTTCAATTCAAGGGGCTGGTTGTGACCTATAAAGTGATTTGCTCGAGGTTCCATCTATTAAGGAGTGTTATCTGGTAGAAACCCAGAAGAGAGCCTTTTCTGTTGTGGCATTCATGCTTTAAATTACAGGGGTCCCCAAACTTGGCAACTTTAAGACTAGCATAGCTGACTGGAGAATTCTGGGAATTGAAGTCTACAAGACTTAAAGTTGCCAAGACATCTGCTTTAGAACATCATGTCCCTGGAAATCAGATTGGTCCTGATCTGTCAGGTTTCTGTAAATCCTTAAATGCTTGGTTCTGCCACTGGGCCTGATGGAAAGAAGTGGAGTTGAGTCCATAAATTGGTTATGTTAATTGTTCTTGATAGAGTTATTTTTGCCATGGCTGCTCTTTGATGTTTTATTTTGTTTTTGCCTTTCTGTTGTTTATATTTTTGAACACAGTTAGCTGTCAGAATAATTCATTTGAGATGGGTAGCCATTATATGGAACTAATAAATAAAAATTCATCAGAACATGAATATGTCCCTTCAATGTCCAAAATGTCCAGCAAAAAGACCCTCAATATGTAATGACAGGAGAGAAACAATTCTCAAAGCACAAGCAACCATACTTAGAATAAGACTATAAGAAATTAAGAAATATTAAGAAATGAATATTAATGGTTTGGAGAGGAGTGAGTGGGGATGGTTGGGTAGGTGTGATATTAAATACATGAGACTAAACCCTTGAAAGTTGAATCAAGAAGTGACTTCACTTTTTTGATGCTTAAATCTTCCAACTCAAAAACGCTGAAGTGATTTGAAAAAGTAGGCAAAGAGGCAATAACACAACTCAAACCTATTTAATGCTCAATAAGTTCATCTTACAAAAAGTGAGCTTGCAAGGGAAAAAATTAAGAAACAGCAGGAAGAATAGCTTTAAGTCTTATACAGGAAGAGAGAAAATAAATGCTTGTGCTTTTAGATTTTATCTTCCCCAGAGTAAGATGTATGGCAGCTACTGCAGAGAAAGCAATCAGATTCCCACTTCAGTCCTTACTAGTACATGCCTAGAAGTGCAAGTTGCTCACTGGTGCTTCCTCCCTCTCCTGCCATCCTAGCAGAAGGCCACTTGCCAAATAACAAAGAAGAAAACATTGCTGGGAACACTTGGAGGGAAGAGAAGGAAAAGGTTGACACATCAAGGATTGGATTCTGGAAATCTGTCAGATCTGGGAAAGCCATGTCCCAAAGTCAAAATCAATATTAAATGGATTCTAATAAACCAGTTCTCATCAAGGATGAGTCATAAGAGTTGACAGTAACAGGAAAGGCCTGTGGAACAAACGCTCGGGAAATACTGTTAAGCTCGTCTCCTTAAAAGTTTTCTTGTATTTATTATTTCGTACAAGTATAATATTATGGCCATGGTTCCCCATTGGTTAGATTTTTCCGGTCTGGGAATATGTATGAAAGATATGCAAAATATTTAATATATGAGTGATAATGTATTGCTGTCCTCATCCTTTGGTCATCATGATGGTATAGCCAACAGAAGCCAAGAAACTCCCATATATTGCTTTCTTAATAAATGTCTGATATTACAACATAATTTCTACAACTGTGTCTTTCAGAAGCCTTTACAAAAAGAAAGTCTTACTACAGTCAACTCTGTTCCATCCAGTCTAATTCATTACCCAGTTTCCAACATCTTTCCCCAAATCCACAGTCCAGCATTTGCTGATAATATTTCATCAAACTATTTCACTCATTTAATCCACAGTGCAAATCACAGAAATCAAATGACTATTCACCCAGATGGAAAAGCAATAGCAATAGCACTTAAACTTATATACTGCTTCACAGTGCTTTACAGTCCTCTCTGAGCGGTTTACAGAGTCTGCATAATGCCCTTAACAATCTGACTCCTCATTTTACCGACCTCAGAAGGATGGGAGGCTGAGTCAGCCTTGAGCTGATGAGAATTGAACTGCAAAATTGCTGGCAGTTGGCAGTCAGCAGAAGTAGCCTGCAATACTGCATTCTAACCACTGTGCCAGCACGGCTCCACGGTTAATACTTCAGAGGAAAGTCAGTGACTATTACTTAGCTACGTGTTCATTTGTTCTGCAGGCAGTATATAACATGCAAAGATGGGTTTTGCTTGGTCAAAACAAAGCAGCAAAATCTGGAAAAAGCCATTAAAGCAAAATAATGTCAAGAAATATAAAGACAGTTTCCGGTATTTGCTGCAACTCTGTTCTCAGTTTTGAAAAAAGTATGTTGATTAGAATAGGTTTGCAATTGTGGGTGCTTACATACTATCAGTATGCTATAAGTATACTATCACACTTACAGTATACATATTGAATACTACATTAATAAGCCTACAAAATTCTACTTATTTAATGAATTTATTTATTTAATGAATTTATATGCCGCCCATTCCCAGAGGACTCTGGGCGGCTAACAAGCATAAAAATATAATACAATTTAAAATATGTAAAACATTTTAAAGTACAAAACCACAATATTTAGAAAAGAAAAAATTCTCATACACACACCATACATACGGGGCCAAACCTTTCAATGGAATTATCTGCTTTCCTGAAGGCCGGCAGGGTGGAGGTGATGTGGACCTCGGGGGGAAGTTGGTTCATATACTTCATATACTTTTACCAAAAAAAGTAAAATTTAGTAGACTTATCATTCTCAAGAATTATATAAATAATTATAATACATAATTTGAAGCAGAGAAAGGAAAGATCTTTTGAATGGAGTTTAATGAATTGCTACTTGTGGAAGTAAAAGACCACTTGTTTTCTCATAAAGGAAGAATGGTGAAACGTTGACGTGTCATTTTCTCAATATCAGAATTTCCCAGAACTATCAAGTATGTGTCAACAAGAATTTATTTTGCTAATGCCAACAAAGTTAGATGCCAACTGATAAGACATTTTTTGAACCAATGCATACAGAACTGTCTAAATTCCTCAGAGATGCCCATGTATAAGGAAAAAGGTGAAGTCCCATTACTTCTCTGACATTTTGTACCTCTTGCTAATAGCACCATTACTGTAACCCAACATACAAGAGACCATTAATGCATTTTTCTGACTGGCACCATTATTTCCAGTGGGAAGGGAAGGGCAGTTTGCATGACATGATTAAAGCCTTTATGTAGAAGCATGCATATACTGCACAGTGCCATAAATCTTAGCAAGAGGCTGTCAAGTAAAATTGAAACTACTTATCTGACCTATCTGCTCCTCCTCAACACATACATGCTACTTAGGCTTCAGTTGACACACTCAAGAATCTGCAATTCATAGTTCTTTTAGAACAGAATGACTGCATGTGGTGTAACAAGAAAATGGCAGCATGAACTGAATACAGTTTTCATCTCCATAAGAACAGGAACTATGTGAGCTAAACCAAATGGTTGATATGTGTGTGTGTGTGTGTGTGTGTGTGTGTGTAAATACATACATACATTTGCTATGTAATTAAAATCATTATGTTTCTAACAGAATGGTTTGGGAATGAGGCAATAAAATTGAGCATATTACTTCAGACTACAGTTTAGTTGTTAAAATCATGAGCCGTAATGGCACAGTGGTGAAAATGCAGTATTGCAGGCTAATTCTGCTGACTGCCAGCAATTTGACAGTTCGTGCCCTACCAGCTAAAGGTAGACTCAGTCTTCTATCCATCCGAGGTCGGTAAAAGGAGGACCCACGTTGTTGGGGGCAGTATGCTGACTCTGTAAACCACTTAGAGAGGGCTGTAAAACACTGTGAAGAGGTATATAAGTCTAAGTGCTATTGCTAAAATGTCAACAGATAATAAAAATCTATAAGGGAAGTGGAATAAAGATAATCATTGATGGCAGAGAGAGAATAAATATTTATTGTTCCTCAGAATGAAATTGATGGTGCTCATCCATTAAAGCTAATTGACAGGAAATTTAAATCCCAAATTCACAACTTCAGACTATAATTTCTTTGTATGCATGTATTCTATGTGGAACTCTGCAACATGACAATGAAAATGTTTAAATGATTGTAGTAAATTCTCTGTGCATGAAATTACCCTTGATATGCTTCTTCCCAGGATGCAAAGCTATGTATTCCTACTCTTGTTAGATTACCAAAAGTTACAGAGTGCCCAAATCATTATTTCCAATTCCACAGACAACATTTCTGTTAATTACATAAATCATAACTCACGATTTTAACAATTAAACTGTAGTCTGAAGTAATAGACTCCATGTTATTGCCTCATTCCCAAACCATTGTTAGGAACATAAACCTATCTTTACCCTCACATGATTCACATGAATAGTCCCTAACTGCATTTCTCAGTGTGTGAAAAGGTCAGCATTTCCAGTTCCTCTGCTATGTAAGGTGACAGGCTTGGCAACCATTTGCATCACTAAGAAAACAAGATTCCAGTAATATATAGTTGTGAAGACAGCTACACAATCTTACAGTTTAATTATCTTCACAAATATTTCTTCCCTAGATCATTCACATCAACAGCACAACACAAGTAAGAGCAGCTCCATCTATTTAATGCTGCCCAGACTCTTTTGTGGCAAATAGAAATGGAGCTCTTGATTGCACTCTTACCCCCAAGCGTGGTGTGGCTTCTTGGATACAATAGCAAATAGACATCTTGATTGTTTACTTGTGCAAAAGCTGCTCGATGGTTATCACAGAACCTCCCTCATTTCAGACCTTAATCCAAAAGATAGGAAGGTGGAAACCAGTTGAATACTATGGGTGGGGGAGTAAAGCCACTTGAAACCAGTTGAATACTATGGGTGGGGGAGTAAAGCCACTTAAAACTAGAACCCTGGAACTGATCCCTCAGAGAGGCAGTGAGCTCCCATTCATTGAGTGTGATCAAGCAAAGAAAGGACATCTGTCAGTCATGAATCCTTTCTGTTATATTCCTACAGAGAACAGGAGTTTGGACTTTGTGGTCTACTAAATGGACCCTTCTGTCTTCATTAAGTTTGTGAATAAAAGTTGCCATCCCCTGCCCCAGTAAAAAAAAAATCCATCTTGTCTGCCTTGTCTCTCATTCTGAATTTGGTTCCAGGACTTCAGGAAAATGTATAGTAATGCCTGAGATGACAGATCAAAAATATCAAAAAGTAGATGCTTTTATTCCCAGGTTTCCCTTCTCAGGAATGACAATAAGTAGCACATGGCCAGATCAAGACCTATCTATAAGCCAGGAAAATGTAAAGAAATCAAATTCTATATTCATTCATTCTTGGTATGACTGATGCTAATTAAATGTTTCCCACAGGCTCTGTGTAAAAAGGACCAACTTACAGTCCCTGTGCCAAGTTAAAGTTTTATTCTCCTATCATTTCCACAAATTCATTTATTTAAATAATGTTTTAATTTTAAAGGATCATCCCTAGACTATTTTCTCATCTCCTAACCCTGAAACCATTTCTACCTATCATTTCCAGAAGATAAAAAGTAAAAGTAATTACTGCTAAACTGCAAAGACCTCTATAATGAAAAGACTAAGTTCATGAGCTGCCTCCATGAGGGGGGAAAATCTATTCCAACGGGAAAACTATGCAAGCAGATTTTCTTGTCATTTTCCCCATCTACCCAAATTTACACTAAAAAAAATTCTGTTTACTTTTATTTACTTATTCAATTCATTACACACTGCAATGCAATGACTGTTGGCAGATTACATGTCTCCCAGCTGAGAAAATCATAAGTAGTGTATACACAGGCTGAATTGAGGAAAAAGAAGGACTTCATTGGGTATTAATTATACTTACTAAAATTTAAATACATCCAATAGACATAAATATACCATCTGCATGAATTTATTTTTGGCCTTTGCCCTGAACTTGTCTGAACAGCACAGAAATTACCAGTTTTTGGACAAAAATGAATCTTTTAAAAAAAAATCACTTGAATGTTACACAATATACATGTGTGTGCACATAGAATTCCTATAGCAGTTCAAATGTGGACCAAAGAGAAGAAAGACAGAGAAGTGTAAGCAATATTTATATTTCTTACAGATATTAATGGAATGCAAGAATGACACGTCAATTGATTAACTCCATGTTATTCAAAATAACACAACTCAGAAATAGTTTCAATTATTTTAATTCTTTCATAAGGATTGAAGAAGCAACATGATTTCTTTAAAAAATTCTGGCAGCATGCAAGAAGTATCTAACTGCTAGTCCATATTCCAATAAAGCTTATCATCTTCCTGTTTCAACTAGCTAATAGCCCATTGCCTGAAGAACATGAGAAGAGACCATAATAACTCAGGAAAAAAAAATCTGTGATTGTGATCTCTGATTGCAGCAACAGAGGCAGGAAGAAGCATCATTTATAAGAAAGGAGCTTGCAAAAATAAAGAGACAACAGAAAGCAATTAAATACAGCAGGCCTCATTCATATTTATTAAAGTGTGGTTAACCATAGTTAAGAATTAGTTCCTTTGCTGTGCATTAGATCGGCTATTCCGCTGGAAAGCATTTAAAATTATATATTGCCTCTGCCTGGCCTAAGTTTTTTTTTTCACTTAAATGTACACAATATTACAAATTTAATTTTAAGCTGTTTGAATC
>JANHGD010008068.1:0-12586 GCA_027560375.1 Imantodes cenchoa | reverse complement strand
CTACATTTAAGAAAACTTTCTGGCATTAATATATTGCCATAATGTACATTTCTCCAATTCTTTGCTATTTCTATGGGCCAGACACACATGCACAGAAATACACAGCAAACAGTGTATATCATCTGTACTGTTTGCTGTTTGCTGGGAGGCAGGGGCCTTTTTTCCTTGTTTTTCTCCCCCAAAACTAAGGTGTGTCTTATACTCCAGTGTGTCTTATACTCCAAAAATACAGTAGGTACTTAAAGATTAGCTGAATTTGCTGTAGATTACTCCCACATCTTCCCAGAGCAGATTATCATCAGCCATCAGTGCTGAAAAGGATTGTGGTTTATAGTTAAAAGCTGAAAAAGCTTGAAAAAATGCATTTCCTCCTCAGGGGCCTCTCTGGACCCAACAGTCTCTGATATTGATCAAGCAGTCTCCAATCTTCCATTTCTGGTTGTTAAAAAAAGTACTTGGTCTGCAACTGATGAAAACCCTGGCATTCCTAGACCTATTTTAGTCATGTTTCTGGCCAGAATTTAGTTTTGAGACAGCTTTGATTACACTTGTTGATGACTTATGGTGGAGCTGGGTCAGCAATGATGCATCCATCTTTATATTCTTTGATGTCTTTGTGTCTTTCGATACTGTTGTTCATGGTTTCACAACGTTCCTCCAAGTTTAAGTTCCCAGTCAGGATTGTTAAGGAAACGGTGGCTATAATCTTTTTTTCTACACAATATGTGGTTACAGCTTGATACTTTTATAGAGACAATAACCAGATTTCGTTAAATGTCCAAAAAATAGTTTACTTAACTAAAAGTAATAAATAACAAAATAAGTCCATATAATATTAAACACTAAGTTTTCACACAGATAGCACTTAGCTATTTTGTTCCAACAAACCTTTCTAATAACAATTCTTCAGTCCTTGGAGCAAACAACCATCTAGCAATGAATCAGCAATCAACAATGAATCTCACAGAGAGGGAGAGAGAGAGAACGCCCATGCTAGCATGTGCTCCTTATAACCATTTACAATCAGCCAACACCCTTTTGCATTTAAAGCAATACAATATATTTTTACAAACATTGATTAATGGCTTATATAAACATTAGCAAACCCAACCAGTTTGAACTCTGTTCTAACAAGGATTGTGGATTTTTTCCCAATGTTGAACAAAGTTTATTCTTGCTGATATGAGTAACTCATTAAATTATATTTCTTGTTAGCTTTCTGAAATTATACCTTATAAGAACAATTATAAGGTGGCTCAGTGGATAGAGTGCAGTACTGCAGGCCAGTGAAACTGACTTCTAGTTTAGCAGCTCAGCAGATCAAATCTCACCAGGCTCAAGGTTGACTCAGCCTTCCATCCTTCCAAGGTGGGTAAAATGAGGACCCAGATTATTGGGGGCAATATGCTGATTCTGTAAACCACTTAGAGAGGGTTGTAAAGCACTATGAAACGGTATATAAGTCTAACTGCTATTGCTATAATTCAGTTTCATTTCAAATCTAAATTCCAAAATTTTCTGCATTATACTGTATTATGTATATCTTATCAATACTTTCAAGTTTTTACATATCCATCATATGTGATAAAAGGTTCCGTCCGTAAAATGGCATTTCCAACATTTATTACTGTCTACCTTAGATTTTATTGATGGAGTTATGTATCATCTATAAAACCAACTTTCCATTTAAGTTACAACTAGATGTAAAGTGTATATATTTAGTCTATAATTCTTCCCATTATTGTATAGTAATTGCTTTTTTGAAATTCTGCATCCATTTTGTCATATAGCTTTTTTGTTTGTTCTGTCCTGTCTCTAAGTAACTATTTATATATATGTCGTAATATACATCCTAATAAGTGCTGTTGATTTCGTATGAGAGTTTCAAATTCTGCTTTTTTCCTTAATACCCCTCCTTCCTTTTTTGAGATCTGATTTCATCCTTCTTACTTTTTGTAGATACATCAACCATGGTATATTTTAGCTTTTACTAAGTAGTAGTTGTCTTTGTAATTTACTCATAGAATTGGAAAACATTACTCATATCTACATATTGTGTATAATTACATTTTTTGGCTGTAATTATCTTCAGCATGAAAAATATTTGAAGGACAAGCTAAGGGGGAAATTGTTGGACTTATTATTCCATTTGTGGCATTCTATACATTAATCAAACTTTGTCCGATATGTCCTTTAAAATTTTTTTTTTCTCCTTTGGGACTTTGTACCATAAGTATCCATGAAATCCAATATATTTGTTTCTTTTGAGTTTCTTGTATTGTCATTTGTTTTTAAATGTTTTTAAGAATTTGTAAACTGCCTAGAGTTTAGGGGTGAAATGCTCCCGGTTCGGGGTGGTGGTTGGTCATCGTAGAGCCGGTAGCGATCACAGCGTGAGGCTTCCCCCACCTGACCGGATGCCGCCATTTGGGTTCTTTTACTCTCTGTGCATGCTCAGAATGCTTTGTGCATGCGCAGAGGGTAAAATAGCCCAAATGGCAGCATCCGGGCGAGTAGGTGAACGCTTGTGCTGCAATTGCTACTGGCTCTACGACGACCGACCGGCCCGCCCAAACCAGGAGCTTTTCACCCCTGCTTCTGAGTCTTTCTCTTTGTTTAGACATGAGGGATGGTGGGTCATGTCTTTTGATAGCCAGGAAGTGTTCGTGCAGTCTGGTTGATAGTTTTCTTCCTGTTTGGCCAACAAAATTCTTTCCACAGTTGCTGCACTGGATTCAATATATGACACCTGATCTTTTGTATGTTTCTGTCTGCCCTTTTGATTTTGACAGGTTCCACTATCTCTCAAGATAAATAAAAACATTATGGAAATAAGATAACTATAAAGCTCCCAAGACTATTGCTTTATATTATAAATGAAGGAAACTTGACAATTTCCTGCTTGCGGTGCTACAATCTCCAGGATTCCTCAGCACTGGTAACATTGGTTGAGAATTCTGGATCAGCAACATTTGGAAAGTTATGAGTTCCCAACCAGTCCCAACTCGTTTTCTTAAAAATACATTCCACTCAATTCAGTGCAAATTCCATGTTTGTGTGTGTGTGTATACCTGCACTGTAAGTTGAATAAAGAGGTATTAACTGAATGTAATTTTATATCATACCCTAACAAATGTTGACTATGGAAAAAAAGAAAAAGAAAAGTCACAATCTCTGTACAATTCTTAAAGGACAATAGCAGCATCTTAAATCAGTTACTAAATCTGCCAATTGAAAAGGTCAATCTGGAGCTAAAGATTTTACTTCTGTTCTTTTCTGTGACACACAGTGCAAGAAGGAAAAGACATTAAGATTTCAGCACATTTGTTGTTGGATCTTTCAGAGTTTTACAGAAAACAAAATCTGGAACCAACCATAAAAGAGATATCTAGAACTAAATCAATCCGATTCCGGGAATTTATTCTGAATATCTGAACTGCAGTGTTACGTAAGGATGTACGGAGCACAGATTTGCATGACCGCTGCTGATTGGTTAATCTAGTGGTGGGAAAAATAAACCACTGTCGGTGGCCGGCTAGACTGCAGAGACTCCATAAAAGAGAGGTCTCAGAAGCCTGCCGGCCAGTTCATACTTAACAACTAGGGAATAAAAGGTGCTGAAAGTTTTCCTGAGCCCTGCCTCTTCTTGCTGCACCCCCTATCAAGCACTGGTGAGAAAGGTGGGATCCTGAAGAGGACCAGAAGGGACAAAGGAAATTGACCATCCACCTCATGGCATCCGTGGCCATCTTGACAGTAAGGACCGATCCTGCTCCGGCCAACCTGAGGATGATTAGTCAAACTTCCCCCACACCAGCATTATTCGACCCGCAAGCAGAGGAATGGCACATGTACATGAGCCAGTTCAGGATGTTTCTGGAAGCCAACAACTACCAGGACCTGCCGGACAACCGCAAGAGAGCCCTATTCCTCACCTATTGCGGGACAAAGATCTACAACATGGCACAGAACCTTGTCACACCCGTGGACATAAAAGCCATCTCCTGGACAACACTGCAAAATATCCTAAAAGACCACTGTGCCCCAATGGCATCTCCCATGGTGAGCCAAAACGAGTTCTACCATAGGTGCCAATGAGAAGGGGAGACCATCAATGACTTTGTGGCAAAGCTGAGGGAGTGTGAGTTCGTCAACCCTGAGGAGATGATTCTGGGCATGAAGGACCTAACCCTCCAAAAGAAATTGTTGGTGCAAAGAGGGGTGACAGTCGAAGAAGCAAGGGCTACTGAATCCTCTGATAACTCTGCCACGGACATCAGAAAGACCAGCAGGGTCCATCGCGCCCACCACAAGCCCGATTGGACCACTGAGGTTCCCAAATATGGGGATGAATGGGAAGAAGAAGCCATCCATTGAGTATATCCGGACAAATGGGTAAGCCCCAAGGTCATTGACTTTAAGCAGACCCATTGTTCCGGATGCATGAGGTTCCATACTAGAGCAGCTTGCTGTTTTAAAGAGTCCATCTGCCACCGGTGCCAGCAACAAGGCCACATAGCCAAGGCTTGTAGAGCCACACAGTGGACCCCCTACCAACCCAAATCACAATCAGGCCCAGGGAGACAAGGGCAAGCCTATTTAAACCAAGCCTTCATATTCTACTTTACTGAGGTTAATAATCATCACGTTATGATCTCTGATGCACTTTAGAAAGAAGATCAGCAAAGCTTCATATTCTGAGGAAAAAAAGTAGCTGCAGAATAACAAATGAGGTCTATCTGTCAGGCCACATAACCCTGCTAATTTGAAGCCTGGACCAAATGCCTTTTTGCTGTTTTCAGAAAAACAGCAAGAGGAAGAGGAGATTATGTCAACAATTGTCTTTGCCTATTAACTGTTCCAGTACTACAATGCAATAAACAGATGCCAAATTGACACAAATCTGAGACAGGATGAGCCGTTTCTTACAACATACAGTATTGCTTGTTGTATGAACAAGTACCTTTTTCAGTCCATGGAACTACCATCATGATGTATCTTCTCAGAGAAATGCAGACCAATCCTAACCCAAACAAACCTGGGGCCTCAGAATATTTCCTGTTCATGAAAAATATTTTGATTTTCCCACTCTAGCCTTCCCTGTGAGGGGGAAAAATGGTGTAAAGATTTTGCCTATTTTTGATATTCTTCCTTGGGTTCATAACCACATAACCAATGTTGACTATTCCTCTTAGCCTGCCTTTGATTTAGCTCAACTGGTTTATTGTAAACTAAAAACCTCCAATATTTCTTCTGTTATTCAAACTTTTATTTGCAGGCTATTTCTCAAGTTCTGTCTTCTTCTACTAGCAAAAGTAATCAGTTTGTGGTTTGAAGCAACCAGCATAACACATATAATAAAAATAATGAAAACTCTCTCTGGTATCAGTAATAGTAATCAATGTTCATTTACTGACATCTAATGGCAGTTTAAAATATTGCAAGATCTAACAACTACATTTCTTATGAATGAATATAATACAATTAGGAAATTCAATACAATGATTTTTGTATATTTCCTAACTTAGCTGAACTCGTTTTACTCTGATCATTAGAAAATTTATTTTTGTATAGTTTAAAGTGGATGTTTCCTAAATTATTTACCACAAAAAAGATAATGTAAAATGTCAAAACATTGTGGGAATGTTGGCAGAGAACAGTAATTCAGAAATATATAAAAAAAAATATTTTTTAAATTGTGAGTTCACTTTAACAGAGCTGGAAGGGACCTTGCAGGTCATCTAGTTCACCCCTGCCCAAGCAGGAAACCCTACATCTGCTTCTATCTAGGATGGAACTCATAACTTCCTGATTGTGAGGCAAGAGCTCCACCTCTAGGCTACACTTGTGTTACTTGTTTACTTTGCTGATAAGCAAAGAGAGGCAAAAGAAATGTTTTGGAAACTTAAATGTACACTAGCTTACCATTTCTTCCCTGAAAGTGGATATTTTCCATTTGTGCAAAAGGTTGTTCTTGTTATTCACTTCAGGTTATTTGACATGTTTATTATTTCAGTATTTTAGAGATAAAATAAGTAAACTTATAAAATGTTTATTTATTATTAAAAACAAATTGTGCTGAATGTTGACCTTACCTTATCTAATTTTAGATATGGATGTTTTTACAAGGACAAGCTGGTTTTGTAGCACCCTTTATCAAATAAGTTTCTGAAAGACAGCAGTCTTCTGTACAATAAATTGTTTCCTACTAGCACTTGAAATATTCCCTCCCCTTCTTTTTCTTTTTTAGGAACAAATTTTCAGCTAATTGATTATGCCTAATGTCTCTCTCTTGACCTCCATCTAGCCAACTTTACATATAAGCAACTTTACATATAATGCTAAAGAAACATATTGATATACAATAAACATATTGATATACAATTCTACAACTTTGGCTGCTTTTTAACTTTTCGGGAAGAAGATATTTATAAAGTGAGATTATGGTTGATTTAGAAAGGTAGGTAGTTGCCTTATCATAATATTGGCAGAACAGGAAAGAGTAACAAGTCAAAATGCATGGTTAGTTCTAGGGCATTTTTCACCTAGTGTGCCAGATGTCACATTTTCTAGATTCTACAACAAAGAGGAGAGAGGAGAGGAGAGGAGAGTAGTTCTAACTTCCTCATGCACTTTTTAAAAAAACTGAACACTGTTAAAAATCATTAAAAACATTTGCATGTTAGGGGTTTTTTTTTCCACGAAACAAATTGCAAAGAAAGAGGATGAAACAGACTTAACAGTCAATAGATATGCATGTGATGTGATAGAAATCAAGATCAGTTTATACTTAGTTAACCACTATAACATTTTTCATGGATATGCCACTTTCTTTCAAGTTCATAAAGGTAAAGATTCCCCCGCATATGCGTGTTAGCAGTTCCCAACTCTAGGGGGTGATGCTCATCTCTGTTTCTAAGCCAAATAGCCAGCACTGTCCAAAGACATCTCCGTGGTCATGTGGCCAGCATGAATAAACACCGAAGGCACACAGAGCACTGTTACCTTTCCACCAAAGTGGTCCCTATTTTTCCACTTGCATTTTTTACGTGCTTTTGAACTGCTAGGTTGGCAGAAGTGGGGACAAGTAACAGGAGCTCACTCTGTTACGCAGCGCTTGGGATTCGAACCGCTGAACTACCAACCTTCTGATCGACAAGCTCAGCGTCTTAGCCATTGCGCCACCGTGTCCCCAAGTTCATACTGAAGGACAATTCCTAATTTCTTACCAGTTTCATTCATATTATATTTAAAATAGCAGCAAGAGAATCACACTAATTCTTTGTACCCACAGCAGTGAGAAACAATTGACAGTGCAGTCAACATATTTTCTTTCTCTATCACTCTTATCAGAATTAACACATTTCAGTCATTCAACTGACCATTTAAAGGCCCCATTAAGCAGCTCAAATCAGTTGTGGCGGTCACATTCAGCATTTCACAAGGAGAACCACAAATGGTAACTGAGGTATTTCCTGGAGAAAATCCATTTCCATGTATATATATTTCTCCTCCATCAAGATTGCCTTGAAAAAGAAATAATGTGCATAACGTTTCACAATTTGCTTTTGTTAAAAATTTGTCATCCACAGCTTCCCATAACATTGCGGAATTACATGTATTATGTTCTGGAAGACAGTCAATAATATATAAAGCCAATGACTTTCCTAGTTGCTTTCACAAATCTTTAAGGAAAATAATATGAGTGTGTACAAATAAGATGGCATATAAGTATGAAGAGTAAAACCTTACACAAAGTGTAAGCAATTTTCATTTGTTATTTTCTATTTATTTTCTTTTATTCTGGTCTTGGAGTGGAGCAGGAGCAAATCTATTTGTTGGTAGGGGCTGTTTTTGGAAAGGTTTTTGAGCCTTTCCAAAACTCACCCAAAAGAGACACTTAGCATCCCTACTTTCAATTTTGATTTGTATACAAAAATTTAAAAAATCATTCTGTGGAAGCAGGACTTTGAGAGGTTTTGAAAGCAAAAAACAAGTAGAGCGGCTTACAGTGTCCTGAGCCTCTGATTGCCCATCCCTGTTTTATCACTCCAGACAATGCAACAAATAAACTCTAAGACAGATAATAACAAATTTAAACTGTAGTATACAAGCTGTTTATGAATAACCTATTAGAATCCCACTGCTATCATCTGCAGAGCTATTGCTTTCTATGATGTATCTCTTGTAATGTGATGTATTAATTCCTTGTAATATCCTTCATTTTGCACTTAACACATGGTCTTGCTGGCCATCTAATTTCATGAAGCATGTCTCCAAATGTAGAATGACTAAGGAAAGTCAACATAAGGTGGTGAAAGTCAGCTATGATACTCGGACTTTGCTTCAAAGCTAGTAAATGGGATTTTGAAGCTCAGATGGTGAAGCATTTCTGCTGTAAGAAATGTGATATCACAAGTGTTTTCTGAACATCAAACGAAAAAAAGTTTCTTATATTTTGTTGCAGGAGAACAGATTGTCATGAGAAGACAGAAACATGCTCTATGACTTGCAATGAAAACCATATGTTTATCACTCTGAGGAAAAATGCTAATCTAGAAGAAACCGCAAGTTATTTCACAAGGACAACAAGACTCCAACCAAATATAATTCTGAAATTCTAAGTTTGCTGCTATAACTGTCAGGTCTGTTTCTCGCATCAATTCAATGAGATTACAGACTTCCGCTCCCCAGAAGCATCCACATACTTACCGTGGCTGTTTTTCACTGTGATAACTGTCAGGACCGAAGTGAATACCAAACTGGAGGAGGCCCAACCTCTCTGCACAATTCCACCTGTCACATTATATTCTCCAGTAGGGAGCTGAGGAAGCACACATTGCAAACTGGTACTTTTCCTTGTAACATTGATGCAGGAAGAGCCTCCAATGAAAACGTACACATCTTCCATTTGCCTAACGTTTGAAATCATTATTGTGAGAAACTGGCCTGTAGAAGGCAGAAGGGAGAGGAAAACTGGGGTGAATTCTTCACTGTAGCTTATTTCCCCAGCAGGATATGACATATTGTCTATGTTGAGCCCCACGATTGCAGTCCCTTGGCCTGAAGGCACAAGGCACTTAAGGGCCCAATATGTGACTTTGGTGAGGAGACAGTTCTGGTTTCCTATGAGAACTGAAGTGCTGCTCCTGCCTTGAAGTGCTGCACCTTCTAAGGTCAGGAGGCCTCCACCATTGATACTGAAATTCTGGGGATAAAGATGGAGCACCACAGGAGCAACTCTGAAGACATTGGAGTCTTTCTGTCTCAGGCAGGCTGAACCCCAGCTTCTGCTCAATACTGAAATGCTATGTTCTTTTGCATCGAGGCTGTGCATCTGACATTCAATACTGGTTTTGTTCAAGGAAGTTATATTGCAAGGGAGATGTCCATTCACCTCTATAAGGATTTCATCCACTGCCCAAACTAATTTCTGAATTCTGATTAATAAGTACATTAAGAACCCAGCAAACCTCACAGTGACAGCATCAATAACAAGAGTTTTGTTTGCAAAAAGATGGAAGGAGCAGTCTCCTAGGCAATGGCTACACACTCCATTGACATTCACTGTGATATTAAGAGCTTGGTGTACATCAGGAAATTGATGATCATCCAAAAGGGGATCACTTGTAAAGAGTGCACATATTATGCTGTGTTCACTTGAGCTTTGGACATCACAAGACAGGTTGCCTGTCAGATTTACCCAAGCAGAATTTGTCCAAGATTTGAGAGAATGGCCAGATATTGTGAGCAACTGCCCACCACACACTGAGCCACGAGATGGAAAGATAGTCTTTATCTGTGGGTATATTGTAAAATGCTGCATCTCAGCCGGTATATTGGCAAAGCCCATTTGCTTCTGGAGAACTTTCATAACATAGTGCCCTGGTTCTAGAACACTTAGAGGTAAGGAACACTGAGACCAAGTTATAGAGTGATTGATCTTCTGTACTTCAAATGGACATTCCACATGTTCCAGGATAGCTACTGAATTTGTTATATTGGCTCCTTTTATGCTGAGGTGCAGACTATTGTTCAATAATTCTGTTTCAATGTTTATGATATTTGGAGTCAAAGACATGTTGTAAAGAAAAGTGTAATTCTTAAAGATTTTCATTTGAAATGGGTCTACCAATGACTGGTTGCCTATGTACACTTCTATATCTGCCCGAAGATTTTTGAGAATGGTATTAGATGGCTGAGTGGGTGGTGGGGTCCGACATAAAATTTTATCTTCAGTTAGGCTGATTATAGCACAGGGTTGAAAATCAATCAGGACCAAGACCAAGGCTGGGCTGTTGCTAAAACCTGTTCCAGAAATGGTGAGCAATGTTCCACCTAGGAAAGAGATAAAAATGTTAGTGAATGTTAGCTTTTTTCAAAATTAATATAATTTGTAAAATTATATTTCTATTGTATTAATTTTTAGTACAGAATAAGATGTCCAATGAGGTAACCCAGTTAGAAAGAAGCTTGGGATGTTACCATATTTTTCGAAGACACACCGGAGTATAAGACGCACCTTAGTTTTTTGGGAGGAAAATAGGGGGGGAAATCTACCTACCAGGTATTTATCTGGCTAGCGTCCTTAGTCTGGTCAGCTTCAGCACATTATTTTATGCCCTGGTTAGGGCTTAAAAAAACCTGCTTTGGAGGGTGTAGCAATGAAAAAAGCCTGCAAAGACTTAGTGCTGTAAAAAACCTTCGGAGGGAATAACAATGAAAAAAGCCTGCAAGCCGGGAAGAGCTGGGAAGATCATTGGTGCCTCATTAGGGCTGGGGAAAAAAATCTTCAAAAAAGCTACATTCAGAGTATAAGATGCACCCAAATTTTCAGCCGCTTTTAGGGGAGAAAAAGGTGCATCTTATACTCCGAAAAATACGGTAATTGTTTCAGGGTTTTGTTTTTTCCGCTATTTTAAATTCTCTATATATGTTTTATTGGTGTTTCTCTATTTTAAATTCTATATTAGTGGTTTATTGTTCTGAGATTTTGTCAATTTACTACAACACTGATATAAACAAAACCTTAATATAAAGAGCTATGGTAGCGCAATGGTTAGAATACAGTATTGCAAGCTGACTCTGCCCACTGCCAGGAGTTCAATCCTGAGTGGCACAAGGTTGACTCAGCCTTCCATCCTTTCGAGGTCAGTAAAATGAGGACCCAGATTGTTGGGGACAATATGCTGACACTGTAAATAGCAATAGCACTTAGACTTATATACATCTTCACAGTGCTTTACAGCCCCCTCTAAGCAGTTTAAAGAGTCACCCTATTGCCCCTAACAATCTGATTCCTCTTTTTACCGACCTTGGAAGGATGGAAGGCTGAGTCAACCTTGAGCCACTTGGAATCAAACTGCCAAGCTGCTGACAGCCGGCAGTCAGCAGAGATAACTACTGCGCTACCATACTTCTTAGAGAGTGCTGTAAAGCACTGTGAAGAGGTATATACAGTAAGTCTGTGCTATTGCTATAAAGAATAAAATCATATTCAACCTCTATTTTCACTAACTATAGTCAATATGAAATAGATTGGATCTCAAGTCCTTCACCCTTTGGTGCCTTATGTTGTGGCCCATCCATGTCCCGCGTAGCTTGTCATGGATCCCAAGGATCGAGAGGCGGTTGTGGTGCAGTACCATTGGCCCATGCACCTGGCACCCGAGTCCAATAACGAGGATGTCAGAGAGGATTTGGTGTCAGAGGCTGAAAGCCAACCAGGGCCTTCTGCACCTCCAGAGGTGCACATGAGTGACTCAGGAGAAAAGGAGGAGCTTCTTCTTGATGCTAGGGCACACAGGGCTGTTAGAAAGCAGGAGTGGCTATGCAAGAAGAGGTCTCTTCGTGAATAGAGCTGCAGGCTAATTGGCCACGCCCTTAGACTATTTAAGACTTAACCACGTCACAATTCAGTGCGGAAGTCAACGTTGTTCTGTTCCAGACTTCTTGTTCAGCTTGTGATTTAAAAATCAACTTTCCTGCTTCTACTAATGACCTCTGGCTTTCTGCCAACCTTTCATAAGTTTCAGGGAAGGAGATTTGCTTGGACTCTGGCCAGTTGATAAGACTTTAATTAGTAGCTGGCTCACCAAAAAGACTTATTTATGATTTCATGAACTTTTTAAAAGACCCAATTGCTAAGACAATATTAGAAGTAAATGATTAGTGTTTAAATTAGTTTGTGTGTGCCTATTTTTGGGTGGGCTTGCTGCTGGGACAGAACACCTTATTTATTTCCTGAGTAACCCAAATTCTCCCTAGTAAGCCTCCTCCACCCGGTTCGATCGCACAGAGTTGGGCTGCTCCAGGTCCCGTCAACCAAGCAATGTCGGTTGGCGGGCCCTCGGACTAGGTCCTTCTCTGTTACAGCTCCGACCCTGTGGAACCAACTACCCCCAGAGGTCCGTTCTGTCCCCACCCTGCCGGCCTTCAGGAAAGCCGTCAAAACTTGGCTTTGGCATCAGACCTGGGGCCAATGAATTCCACCTGAGTGTTTAGCCCCATGTGTATGGTGAGTGCTTGGGTATATTATTGACTTGTTTTAACTATTATTGGGATTCTGTTTTTTAAATTGCTTATA
>JANHGD010008067.1:0-13080 GCA_027560375.1 Imantodes cenchoa | reverse complement strand
ACATGTGCAGAAGAAAAAAAAACCTGGGAAAAAATTCCCCCCCAAAATAAAAAAAAAAATCAATCCCCCAAAAAGCCAAAAACAAAATGGCGACTGCATGCACAGTGCTAGAATCTCGGCTTCTGCACATGTGCAGAAGAAAAAAAATAACAGGAAAAATTCTAAAAAAAAATTCTAAAAAAAACCCCTTTCATGGCGGTGCCCACGGATCGGCACCAACCGAACCTGTTCAGTGATATCATCGTAACATCACCAGCAGGTCACAACCAGTTTGGGCGAACTGGTCCGAAGCGGGAGGAACCCACCTCTGGCGGTGACTTAGAAAGCTGATGGAATCTTAGCAATTCATACTCTACTGGAGTGGATTGTGCTCTTTACTGGTTTTAGATCTACAATACTATCCTGTGAGGAGGATTAGGATATCATGGAGCTCCAGCTACTCGGACAAAGAAATTCTGCAAATTATTTTGTTGCTCTGGCATCTTGCATCATATAAATACAGCAACATATTTATTACATTTTACTGCATTTTTAAAATTAATACTAACATGCAAAAATATGTTTAATTTTATTGACCATTTACATTTTTATTATTGTGAGTAGTTGTTGTAGGGGCCCCAATATACTGCTTTGCCTGGGGCCCATAATGCTGTTAAGAAGGCCCTGACTCAACCTTCTCACAATTCCTTGGTAATAGGCTTTAATATACATCCACCTATTATACAGATATACCAGAGAATTACAGTGAGTTGATAAACATCGTCTTGGCTTCCATACAGATGTCCCTATGTGAAAAATGATCTTTGTCAAGACAAGAAGCTTCTGCTATCTTTTACAATGTTGACTGCAATGTTCCAGAAGAAACAAGGAAATGTGTGAATAAGTATACACAGCACTCCACCAAAGCAAGTATTCCTCAATTTCCTTAGACATACATTTTATATTAGAGATTACCTGAATTACTGAACTATTTATGTTTCCAGAATTTTAATAATATGTTCCTGAGAAACTCTAGGAAATGAAGGGAAGAAACGGCTAGGTCAGTGATGGTGAAACTTTTTTTACTTGGGTGCCAAAAGAGTGTGTGCGCGTGCCATAACAGGCGTGCATGCCCACACCCAGAATGCAATGCCCCCCTGTGCATACGCACAACCCCCACACTATCCCCTGCATGCGCACAACCCCCCAACCCTGCCCCCCCCCCGGTGCATGTGCATAGGCGTCACTGAAGCCTCCGGACTTCCGGTAGGCCGTTGAGCTGTTTTTTACTCTTCCCAGACTTCAGGAAAGCCTCCTGAAGCTTGGGGATGGTGAAAAATGGCCCAATGGGCCAACCAGAAGTTCATTTCCAAACTTCCAGTTGGCCCGTTGGGTCATTTTTCGCCATCATCAGGCTTCAGGAGGCTTTCCTGAAGCCTGGGAAGAGCGAAAACAGCCGAAAAGAAGGCTGAAAATCAGCTGCTGCATGCGCACTGGAGCTGACATAGAGCAACACCTTGCACGCCCTCAGATATGGCTCTGTGTGTCACCTGTGGCACGCGTGCCATAGGTTCACCATCATGGGCTAGGTGAACAGTGGTGTCAAGAATCAGCTGAGAAAGACTAAAGAAGTAAGAATTAGAAAGAGTTCAGATAGGTTTAATGCTAATCTTGGGGTAAATACAGAACTCTTAGAAACTGTAAGAAGAATTTCCAAGGTTCATTTATAATGAATTCATTGGAGCAAAATCACTGAATGATTGGAAATCTTCTTTCCAGGAAATAAGTACCCAACAGACGTCTCTTCTCTCTCTTGATTATGTCGAATTTTCCTTCTTACTTTTTCAGTCTGCCAACAAGCTCTCACAAGTAGCTAAAGACAAAATGAATAGCAATCATACATTTGAGTCCATGAAGTGGCAATGTTAACAATGAAGCAGGTTTGCTCCTTTGCTTTTATTGCATCTGTAGGTGCTTATTCCTAAAGCCCCTTTATGATATTCATTCAATTTTCACTTATTGCAAGATTCCTTATGAGTAAAATCTAGTGTGATAACCAGGTATAGCATACTATAATGTTATCTGGAATTCTTTGGGACTTGTAGAAGTTGATGAAATGGGTAGGGTTCTCTATAGCAGTGGTCCCCAACCTTTCTATCACCGCGGGCTGGTCAACGCTTGACAATTTTACTGCGGCCCGGAGGGGGTTTGAACCATCAGATAAGCCTTATCTTAGAGTAAAATTGTCAAGCATTGACCGGTCTGTGGTGATAAAAAGGTTGGGGATCACTGCCCTATTCCCCGAAAGGGAAATCTCCTTGTTTCGGGGTGGGGGGAGTGTCTTACTCCCCAGGATGTGTTTTTTTTAATGGGTTGCTGTGCTTTGCAGCCTCACCCCACCCTCCATCGCCCGTATTTTTCACACATGCGTGATGCCCGGGAATTTCTCGGCTCCATTTGTTTGCAAATTCCCCGCCCCACACACACACACCCCAGCAAAGCCTAGACGAGCGACAGCAACACCCATCCACCTTCTGCAAAAGTGGCAGCAAAAGAACTTTTCCATGGGCCGGCTCTGCCGAAAAAGTTTAATGTCACTTCCAGAAGCACGATGCCAAGCTTTCCAGCAGCCGCTCTGGCTTCTGTTTTGTCTTCCAGCTCTCCTGTCTGTGGGTGGGGCGGCTCATCAGAATATGGCCCAGTTTTTCTCAACCTACCCACGGACCGGTAATTGATCCACGGACCAGGACCGGTCTGCGGCCCGGTGGCTGGGGACCACTGATATATAGGATCCAGGAAATGCCTCTTAACTCCTTCAAAGTTTAAGGAAACATCCTCTCCTAAAATGAAGTATTGATCACCTCCTAGATCCAGGTAACCACATTAATTCCTGATCTCTGCAGCATCCCAGAGGAGCAGGGGACATACTAAAAAGCAGGTATCTACATGCCCAAAGGCGTGTCAGGAAACTTGGCAAGACATTACTTCAGGATTCATACATGCTGAAAATCAAGCTTTGCTGAATCTGAGTGATTTTTGTGCAGCACAGCAATTCCAATAGGGGTTACCCTCTGCCCCCCATTCCTCTCAAAAAAGCCGCCTGGCCTACAACTTGTATAAAGAAGGAAGAGAAGAATATTTCATTTACTGCCACAGTATAGGCTTGAACTTTAGCTCATGCCTATGCTTAATCTTATTCACTTCTAGCCATCTTCCATTGGTGCTTCAGGTGTTGTTTCTGTCACTTCATTTCCTGCACTGCTCAGTAAACCAAAGAACCAGCTGGAGTTGGCAAACAGACTTGGGAGTAATTGATTCGTGTGGCCTGTGGCCTGTAGCTAACCAAGCGATCTGTAGAACCCTCTACCAGATTGTTGGTGTTCTGTCTGAGGTCAAGCATGTGCACACATGGTGGCTAAATGAGATTTACTATAACGAGGCAAATTTACACGGAAACAGTAGATACTGGCAGGGTGAGCTTCCTGATAGTCAGATTCTGAAGGCTCAAACACAGGAATAGTCTCAGTCACAGTGTTGAGAGGCAGTGTATTGCAGCAAATTGCCAGCCAATCTGGGTCACAAAAAAGCAGAGCTTTTATTAGCAAGATGTACAGGAAGCAAATGCATAGAATGTTGTTGTTCCCAAAAAAGGTTGATGGGTAGTGATGGTTTTTAAATAGAGCTAGCGCCCTGTGCAGGTAAGAAAAAATGAGAATACACTTGATGGCAAGAGGCTGCACAGCATGCCTTTAACCTACTTAGCAAACTTGGTGACATATTACTAGGATGATCTTGGATCTGAAGGCCAGACAAGGCATAATGGATGGAAACTGATCAAGGACAGATTCAACTTAGAAATAAGGAGAAATTTTCTAACAGAACAATCAACCAATGGCATTGCTTGCCTTCAGAAGTTGTGGGAGCTTATCACTGGAAGTTTTCAAGAAGAAACTGGACAGCCATCTCTCAGAATGGTATAGTGTCTCCTGCTTGAGCAGGAGGTTGGACTAGATGACCTACAAGGTCCCTTTCAACTTTGTTATTCTATTCTATCACCTTGCCCCCAGCTCCTCAGCAATGCCTTCCAAGTCTTTTTGGTGTTTGTAGCATTAATGGCAGCATCTTCCAGTTCAGCTCCTTCCAAAACTGAGCTGACCTTGGCAATTGGGAAATTCTGCGAGCAGTTGCTGGAATCCTTCTTGATCCATAAAGCATCTGTGGTGGGTCTTTCTACTTAGCTTGTTTTCTCCTCAAGTAACAAAGGCAAGATAATTTCATTTAAACCAGAAGTGATCAGACCATGGAAAAGTGCTAGATTTTATTCTCCATATCCAGATCACTAAACAATTGTTTTGAGGCAAACACAAGATCTAATATATTCTTTACATATTTGAGGTCCGAGATTACCAAGTGTTAACTCATGATTGATATGGAGGTCGTGAACTCCTAAGCTCTCCTAAATCCAACAAGGAGATTGAAACCACCCAATCAAAGTGACTGCATGCCAGATCTACCAGTATTTTTCTTACAGACTTGGCATTTACCATCATCAACTGAAAGCTAAAGTCATCAATGACCACTTATAATACTACAGAAAAGAAGAAGAGATAATGGCCAACAAGCAAAAACAACAAAAACAAGAACTAGAAACACAGGAAGCATAATTGGTAAATTGGCAGGAAAAGAAAT
The DNA here is from genome assembly GCA_027560375.1 of Imantodes cenchoa. Taxonomy (NCBI): domain Eukaryota; kingdom Metazoa; phylum Chordata; class Lepidosauria; order Squamata; family Dipsadidae; genus Imantodes; species Imantodes cenchoa. Next base: position 8,412 of record JANHGD010008067.1, on the reverse strand, counting down.
GTGTAATTAATAGTTTTATAATTTAACGGCTTTATAGGAGTTGTTTTTTTTGTCAGAATCACTGCTTTTTATTCCCTTCCCCTCCAATAGGGAATATTGACTGCAATCTTATTTTCTGTGTTAATAAATAACTTTTCTGTTGTCTAACATTGTGCTCCCAGCAAGAACTATTTGGAGCATTTGAATTAGAATCTTTACTATAAATGCACAAAGCAGCAACTAGCTGAGCCCTTCTGGATTTGTGATGCAAGGCCTAAAATGACAGATCGAGGTAGGCAAGCTTCAATGAAAACAAATGGGTGCCAATTCATTCCTCCAGAACACAGGTGGTGTGTGTTATGCAGGGAAAGCAAGCCAACTCATTTTGTTCAGGCAGGAGTGTGGCTGAGCCAAGTTTCTGACAGGCAGATAGCTTGCCTTGTAAAGTGGAAATCTAAATGAGAAACTCACAGCAGGATGGTTTTTATAGATGCTGATTTAAATGAAGTGTCAATACAAACAGAATAATATAACAATTTTTATTCCGGATAGAAATTTGGAGAAATAAAGTAATAAAAAAAAAAATGATACGGGCAAAAACCACCAAAGAATTTTACTTTATTTCATTGCTGCATATAACTAAAATGTCTTTTTACATAAATATGGTAACAATGCATGTACCATCTAGTTTATGGGAGGCAAGCAACAGTACACTAGCTTGCAGAATAGCTTTTTAAATTAGAAATTATAGCTTGCGTAGAATAAGTTGAGCAAGCTTGTAGTAAAAGTAGACTTTTGTTATGCTTCTGTCATCCTAACCAATTTGTGCCAGAATGTTCTCACTATTAGCTGGGAATATTGCATATGAAAGGCAAAAATATGATAAAGCTGCTAAACTAGTCTATGAAATGTTCCTTTAAAAGTATTATATGAAAACTTTGATTGACCAAAGCCACGATGGGTGGTTTAAATTATTATTGATAGGCACATCTGGTAAAGACCACAGCAAGTGTAAGGTTGTGAGTTAAAATATACAAATGGTAAATTTCAGAAGTTAACCAATTCAAGAAAATTGGTATATTGTTTGTGAAATTTAAAAAAAAGGGGGAAGGATCTAATACAGGGGTGTCAAACTCACATCATCACATTGTCATCACATGACATATCACAACTTTCCTCCCCTTCACTAAAATGGGTGGGCGTGGCCAGCCCGTGGGCTGCGAGTTTGATACCTCTGATCTAATAGATTGAATGAAGATGGTCTGATCTGGTGGAGTGGAGCTGATGAGTAGGTATAGGCAGATGAAAGTGTAATTATCAATGAAAGAGCTAAAATGTATGTCAGAAAGTACAAATCAGTGCCATCTAGGTAGTTATAACATATTGTCTTTTGAAAGCAAAATGATTTTAGATTCAAATTTGCATGATTCAATGTGCATTTTTCTGATCTGTTAAACTTACCTGCAACAAGGTTTTCTTATCCATTAAAGTAAATCTGTCCATCACCTTCTTGTTTTTATTCTTTGAAATAATTGTATGATGGTAGTTGTTCAATTAAATTCTCATTAGGATGAGTCATGCTTTCAAGATGTCTGGAACTATCTAAGGTCTTGATTCTTATAGTAAAATAAACAAAAGACCTCCACATCTGTCAAAACATATTTTCTCACCTTGCAGTACACATGGTAACAATTTAAGAGTCACTAAAATATTGAAAATTTGGCTGATTCCAAATACACTGAACTACTACTGTAACAACAAACCTCATTGCTCCTAATCAAGTCTGGTTCTTCTCATCAGTTTTTCATTTTCTTGCTAAACTATTATGAGGAGGATTTCTAAATTCAGCATTTTGTGTAATACATATAATCATAATGACAGAATGATAAGCAATCTATAATTGATACTAGAAGTGCAGTAGCAAATATTCAATTACAAAGGGTTTACCCTTGAAAAACATTTAAATTGATAGGTTTCAGTGGATGCTTTATAATCGCATAGTAATTAGCAAAATAGGATTAATAATGCATTAAAATGTATTGCATATTTGTGCTTTTACTGGCAGGAAGAAATGAAATCAGTCAATTTAAATTAGGTTATTAAATGATTGCAGCACCTTAATGCCATTTCTTCCCCTCCTTGTTTTCTGGAGACATGTTTCTGCTGATAGCAATTCTTGAGGCAGAAGTAATACTCCTTGGGCTGATTCTCTCGTTCTTACTTGTTAAGTTTGTTTTTTCAACTATTTCTTACCTCCATCTTTCTGCCAAATAAAGAGCTGACGTTTTGATCAGGAGAAGAAGCAGGGAGAGAAATTCACATGAAAAGGAATATCAAATTGAAAGGACTCCCCCGAGTGGACACATGTATAAATGTATAGAGAAAAACTCATCTCTAATGCAACCTTGGGGACTTGAATTATTTACATTCTTTTAATTCTCTTAACTTCAAATCAAGATAACTCATTTTGCTTTACAGCCAAGCTTTCAGCTGTGCTATGTGTTCAGGAACAATTCTGGGAAATCACTGAATTTAACAAATTCATAATCCACTTGCATTTTCTATAAATATTTTGAGACCTTCAGCACCTCTTCTTCATTCCCGTTTACTTTTATCAAAATCATATTTACAATTCGTGTATGTAGTAGGCAAATTAATAGGGATATTATGGCCCACAGAGAACATGAAACAGAATTATCTGCTTCTACCCTACATAAATCTTTTTGAATGTGAGCAGTCTCAAGGTTATAGAGCCACCTTGATAGGCCCTTATATTTAGATCTGATATTTTTTACTATCTTAATGCTATTAAAGACTTGTTTGGGTGAGTTTACCTTCACTCTGAATAAAAGAAAAATTAATCACAAGTTTGAGAACTTATAGGATTTGAAATAAACAGCAAAAAACTAAATAAGAGTTAGTCATTAATAAGATCCAAGAAAGTTACAATGGATTAAATTTACAAAATTACAAACAATTAAATTTGAAGTATTGACTGGTATATAATTTTTTTTGAATTAACTATAGCAAATAAGTACCTTCTCATGAGAACCAGAATTATTTTGAATATCTTAGCTTGTAACAAAAATAAGTGACTTTATGATTTTAGAAACTGGACATTAGAGGGGACCAAGGATTCTATATAGAAGGGGAAAAATACAAGTCAGTTTTTAGCGTTGTTTAACTCTGACTAAGAAAATGATGGAAAACATCATAACACTAGAATTATTAAGGGACACTTTTATGAGTGAAAGCCAGAAATTAGCAGTTGCAATATCAACAGTGTAGTAATGATAGCTGATTCTGTAGATTGATTATGTCTATAGGGCATAAGATATCAATGAGGGAATGACAGATGTGGAACAAGTTTTGTCTGACAAAATAAAGTACTGAAAGTAGAACCACAAATGACAGAAACCACAAATGACAAATGACAAGAGATCTTGTGGGGACAGAACAATGCTGATTGTGTTGGATATGAGTCCATATTAGGCATTACCTCATGGCGATAAGAGGGGTGAGATATCAATATTTCTCTGCCCTTATCACATCTGCTGATACCCATCCAGCAACTCTGTTTAGGCCTATTCCTTATTGAGTAAGAAGCTCCATACCTAACATCTGCTGGCCAATTGTGAAGATTATTCAGGCTATATGATGGATAAAGTCACTCTTGAACAAGCTGGTCAGGAGCATTCTCTCTATCCTCCCCCCCTCCCCAAATATCAACATAAAATTGCTAGGTGAAGTTATCTACTGATTTGGGGTCCAGTGTTATACTGATGATACCCCAATTATATCTTTCAAATCCAGGCCAGCCAAATGAGGCTGTTGAGGTTCTATCCCAGTGCCTGGATGCTGTGTGGGTTTACATGGTGAAGAACAGTCTCTCATTGTCAATTCTACCAACACCAAGTGGCTGGGGGTGTTTGGAGTGCCCAAATATGAGAATATTCTAACTTTGAATTTGGATAGGGTTGCACTTCCCCACTGAAGAACAGTGCAACATTTGGGGTTCTTCCTGGACTCACACCTCATACTCAATTATTAAGCAGAAAATGTGGCTAGGAAGGCTTTTGGCTAGCTTCATCTGGGTGCTATTTGTGTCCTTTCCCAGATCAGGGAACCCTTCAGGCAGTCAAACATATTCTTTCACCTCATGGCTTGACTATTGTAATATACTCTACATTGGGGCTGCTCTTGAAGATCACCCTTCAACTGGTCCAGAATGCAGTGACACAGCCAGCAATAGGCATGCCTTGGTATGCCCATGTAAAACCTCTGCTTTGCAAGCTATCTGGTTGTTAGTTTGCTTCCAGGTACAATTCAAGGTACTGGTAGCTAATGTGAAATCCAACATGGCATAAGGCCTGTTACTCGAGATACTATCTCCCACAGTATCTGCCTGACTGGTTTGACTGGCAACATTGGTGCACAAGTTCCATTAATTAAACAATACCAGCTATTGAGGCTTCAGAATCTCTATGGCTGCACCTAACCTCTGAAAAGAAGTTCCTCTAAGATTCAAATATCTCCAATTCCTGCATTGTTTTGAAAGGTCTTAAAGACCTGACTGATGCCCCTTTTTTCCTGCTCCTATCTGGGTTTGTTTCTTCTTCCTCTCCTCCTCCTCCTCCTAGTGGGTCCTCGGTGAATTAAATTTGGTGGAATTCTACAAATTGTATTGATTAAAATATTCATTTGACTTCAATACAATTAAATGTCTGAATCTATTTGAATAATTGATTCAAATATTTGAATTTTTGCTTTACTTCCCAACTTTTTCATTACAATTGTGCAACCTTGTTTAATTAAGTAGTGGAGAACACTCTGCTTGTACCATTTCCTTTCAACAGTATTAACACATTAATAATCTATATCGAGTCTTAGTGCAAGGTGGAAACTCAATCTTTCTTTCTCATTTCCCAACATTTACTGGCTTTCAAATTCCAGGAACATTACTGCTGATAAATGCTCATGATTGTCCATGCCTTTCCTGCCTCTCAATGGATGGTTATCTCCCACAGGCATAAAATCCCTCCCAGACTGTATTTAATACTGGAAATGATGGATGGGGATGGAAACTATTCAAAGGGGATGGAAGTCTTTTAGAGGAAACAGAGACATTCAGGATCTCTGGGGAATTAAGACGAAGTCAGGGAGAATCTCCATGTGCTTAAAAAAGTCCCCTTGTATAAAAGAATGAGATATCTTGAAAGTCCTATTTTCAGACATATCAGAGCTAATAACTGCCTTATTTGTATACCACTAATAAACTCTGCAGTACTTTTTCTGTCATACTTTGAACACTTAGGACCGTAACGGCTACGTCCAGATATCACGAGACTTTATTAAATTAGGTTGCATGAGGTCTGTCATAGGTTATGCACATTCCAGACTGCAACTGGAAAGATAAGAAAATATTACGGTACCTTCTTGCAAATTAACTTGTCCATTTTTTGAAATGTACTTTTCAGGTCTTTCTTGATTTGCCTTTATTTTTACTAGAAAAAAAATGCATGTGTTCAAGTGTCTATGCCTGCTGTAATGTTTTATCTCTAAAATAACATACCTAGGAATAAGTATCTGGAACCTGTATTTTTACTCCCTTTCCATCCCCCCAGTCTTTAATTGAAATTACACTCATCTGCTACTAATCTTGTTTCAATCTTGTTATGAACGTTCGTTTAACATTTCTTTGAAACCAGCAATCTCAGGGCTGGCATGGAAGAAAGCGGATTTTTGTTTATTTGTAGTATATAATCCAGCTTCATGCTTCCTCTCATATTTAATTAGGAATTAAGTGAAGCACTCAACTAGATAAATAATCACATTTCTGTAGTTCTCTTTATACAGTTATAGTGAGAAAGATTATTTTAATTTTTAGGAAGCCTCTGGTTCTTCCTGTACTTGAAGAAGAAAATGTCACAATGTAATTCTTTGTGTATAAAGAGACTGTTAAAATGTACTGTTTTCCATTCACCATAATCATTGCAGCAAATGCTTGATTGTCTAATTTGAGGGCAGAATTTTTTTAAGGGGAGGTCCTAGAGTTTTATATCCATCCTAATATGCTTGCCATGATCCTACAAACAAGAAACCACCTGTTGTACTGAAGGAGAACTCACATGAAACCAATGCTAAAACCAGTCAATCAGTCAATCATTTATTCCTTAGCCAAACAATGCTAGCAGGAGATCAATGTAGGCTAGCTATAGGATAAATTTATGAGTAAATCAATTGTGAACTTTTGTGATATTCTCCTAGGAAAATAGGAGACTATGATGTCAATGCTCCTATGTGACTCTGTCCTCAGATCTATTTTGGAAGAGCATCTGGTCAGATAGATGAATGAATCACATTATCCCCTTGTTTTCAAAATTACATATTAATATATCTGGCCTACAGAAATCAATGGTACAATGGCAGAGGGAATAGGCACAGGAAATTACATTCCTGAAAATCTCCTCCCCTTGAAATTCTTATGAAAAGTCGAGCTCTCAACTTAAATAAACAAACATTGCCTTTGAAATTGTGAAAGCTATGTTTGGGGATTTCTACATTTTATTATCTCCTTCTAGTATTTGTGTGAGAGGAATAGTGCCAGTGCATTCTTGTGCATGCATTGCCACAAAGAAAACTTGTGGAAAAAGTATGTTTTATCCTTTCCCCTAGTCACTTGGAATCAGCTCATGATGACATTTTAAGGTTGAGGAGATCCACAGGGCCCTTTTCCCTATCTTTGGGTAGTTAACTGCCAAAATAGGCTTTTCTGATGAGAAAGGCGAGTAAACCACTGAAACCACAAGATTCCAGGGATTCTTGTAACCTGATTTACATTTATTGAATTCTTTCCATTAAACAAAGACTGGTGAGTTAGGTTTTTCCCTCCCTCTGTAAGGAACTTAGGCCCTCCCCTATTATAAATTAATCAGTTTTGGACCTTCAACTGTTTATCACTGTACAGCACTTAAAAATAAGTGGTGTGGGGCACAGGTGTGTGTGCGGTGATGGTAGTGGATGCACTTGTTCTTATCTCGAAACCTGCATTCTGGCTTAAAGCACTGCGTTTTCTCCGGATTTTTACACTCTTTTGTACTCCATTGAAGCGGATGGGACTATTCTGCAATTTAGATCCCATTATCTCAAAATAGCTAGATTTATTTGTCGCTGATGCCTTAAGCAGCCCGGAGTTTATGGCCAAAATATTAGAATCCGCCTCCAATATTTAAGAACCACCAACTGGGTTACACTATGATTGTCATTATCTAGTTAGTGCACGAGGGGAGTTGCACACAGCAACGAGCAATCAACCTCAGGGCGACGGTACTTTCTGTGAGGGAACCGAAATCACCGAGGGACAAATTACAGACAGGCTGTGACGCCATCGCGAGTTGCGATCCCTCCCGGCGAGAGGAGGCTACGCAACTACGATCCCCACAATCCTTTGCGGCGGCGGCGAGCGATGGCATTAGCCGCCGTCGTAAATAATAGATCGGTTTTAATACTTATGCTCTATGCCCGGGCTCGTTTTACGGCCGGGAATCCGCGATCTACTTCCGGGCAGAAGTTGACAGAGGGATCGGTCCGGTGGGTTCCTTGTAGCCCGGAGACGTGACGCTTGTGGCTTTGCGATGGGGAGAAGCCGATTGTGACATTCTCTCCGCTCCCTCCCGCCCCCTCCTCCCTTGCCCGGACAAAGCGGGCCCCTCCAGGCCTGTCGGGATGGAGGAGGAGAGCATGGAGGAGGAGGGGGGAGGCGGCGGAGGCGGCGGAGGCGGCGGCAGCATCAGTAGCAGCAGCAGCAGCTACGAGGCCTTCATGGACGACCAGAACCACAACAGCTGGGACCCTGCGGCGGGAGGGCGAGGCGGAAGCTACGGACTGTCTCCTTCGCCTTGTCCGGGAGAGTCCCGCGGGCACCGAGTAGCGGAGGAGCTTGAGATCCACATGATGTCCGAGGCCGCCGCCAACGGGCCGGGGAAGGGCTGCGAAGCGCCGGGAAAAGGAGGGGCTGCCGTAGCCGCTGCCGCCAGCATGAACCTCAACATCAACCCTTCGGCCTCTAAGTTCTGTGAGTGAGGCATCCTCGGTGTCCATTCTGCCTGCCTCCGAGATCGGAGGGGTGAAAATGTGGCCCATGGCCGTCCAGGAAGGAGGAGAAAGTGAACTAGAAAGAGAGACCCAAAGGTGCTTTTTTTCATGAGGCAACTGGACTTTCTGGTTTTTTTTTAAAGTCTTTTCACCTCTCATCCAAGAAGCTTCTTCAGCTCTGATTGGATGATGAGGAATGGAAGGATTTATACTCCTTGCAGACAGTTGGTCATTTGCATCTTTTTAGAGCAGTGGTTCTCAGCCTTGGCAGTTTGAAGATGTGTGGACTTCAACTCCCAGAATTCCCCAGCCAGCGTTGCTGGCTAGGGAATTCTGGGA